>JAQFVV010006684.1:0-80571 GCA_028023455.1 Epiperipatus broadwayi | reverse complement strand
TGAAACCGACCGATACAATATATATATTATAATTGAAATACTAAATTTAATGGTTTACAAACTATTACAAACAATCCTTAAATCTGCAGATGTACTTTCAGTTAATTTTTAAACCTGCCTCAACTGCCATTAAATTAAAAAAAAAAGCATAAGCAAACGTCATCAAATCAAATCCCATGAACCTCATATTTTAATGTTAGCAGCTTGTCAATTTATTAAATACTTTTTATTCCTGTGTATAAAAATTGCCTCTTTAATTTTTTTTTTTTTGGTTTCTCTCTTCATGAAGAATTTTCACATTTTCAAAATCAAATTTAAATTTATATTTACATGTTTTTTCATGATCAAAGAAAACTGAAGGAGACATTAAATCACCATTATTTTTACTTTTTACACGCTTATATAACAATTCATGTAAATATAAATTTAAATTTGATTTTGAAAATGTGAAAATTCTTATGATTTGAGAAGGAGGACGCTCTGAGGAAGGTACTTGATATTGTACTGAAATGTCAGCATTTAGCTTTTTCACTACATGGAATATCCCGCAAATAGTAATAATAATATGACATCTTTTATCCGTGAAAATATTAGAATTAATATATATATATATATATATATATATATATATATATATAAAACTATCACTCCACACATGTTTGAACCATATGTGTTTCTTGAATGTATGTAGAAGTTCTAAATACTTAAATAAATTGCTTGGAAAATAAGTATTTACTTTGAATATTATACAAATTAAAAAGCATGTGAAACACTTGAACGAGAAGCTATAAAGATTCCACAAATTATAATAAATAAAGCAAAATAAATTTTTGATAGACTATTCCTGGAGTAGGGTATATTTCTTGTTTATGTGGGAAGGTATATATATGTCAGAGTAGTTTGAGATTAAATGAAAAAATAAAGCTATATAAAAGTAGGATTAGAAATAAATATATTAGTTCTGCCTTATATATCAACGTAAAAGATACAGGCTATATTATTAATTTTAATGAAGCTAAGGTTCTCTTCTTTGAGAGAAATGAAATTAAAAAAATTAAAGAATCTTTATTGTTAAAAATGTATGATTCTGAAGTGGTAAGCTAATTTAAGTTTTTTTAATATCAAAGATGAATGGGATATCAGTGGAATTGTGGGTAAACTTTAATGTAAATATTGTTATTTGTAGTTCTTTATACTTGAAAAGTTTACTTCTAGCAGTGAAACCATTGATAGTGTTTTAAAAATTATTTTCTTGGCTAGTCTAGTTGAGTTGTAAATTTGGTGCAATTTTGATTTTATATTTATATATACATATATATATGATCAATAGATGGAGCTTTACCAAAACCTTCAAAACAAGCGTATTTTGTTTACATAAATGTCAGAGTCAATATTCACTGTCTCTTTCATTTTGCTCCACCGTCAGATCAGCTGATTTCAAGCTGATTTGCTCTCATCAGTAAAGGATAGGAGTTAGAAACTAGACCTAAACACTAACTCCAAGCATTTATGCAAAACGTTTCTATCAGTTTGCAAGCATGAATTTTTTAGACACATAAATGTCTTCAAACTCAGCCTATCAAACCAGATAGCTATATGGGTCTGATATCAGTTCAGTTTCTTCACATAGTCAAAGCTTCTGCAATCTATATCATTGCAAGAAAACATTAAAGGTACATTTATGAAAAAAAATAACAAGTTTTATATACATAAAACCTGCTATTGCTTGTATTAATGATCAATAGATGGAGCTTTACCAAGACCTCCAAAACAAGCGTATTTTGTTTACATAAACATCAGAGGCAATATTCACTGTCTCTTTCATTTTGCTCCACCCTCAAGTCAGCTGATTTCAAGCTGATTTGCTCTCATCAGTGAAGGATAGGAGTTAGAAATCTTGTGTTACATGTTTCATAATTAAAAAAATATGATCAAATTTATTTAAAAAAATACTTAAAAGCACAATTATTTAAGTATATTTTAAACTGCAGTTTTGTAAAATAAAAAAAAGAGATTGCATTATATTTTGTTTTATAAAAGAGAACTGGGTGGGGAAAGATTTTAGAAGTCTTTTAAAAAATAAATTAATATGTAAAGTTAGAATAACATTAGTCTATAAAAATAAATGTTAGTAAAACTTTCAAAAATGTAATTAATTTAAAAGATGGCTGATAGAATTAATTGTAATAATTAAAGCTATGTAAACTATCTCATAAAAGTGATAGTAGATTAATCTAAGCAAAAGATTAGATTAAAGCAATGTAAAAATAATTAAAAAACAGACTTAAAATCAAAATTTAAAAACTATGATAAAGAATTAAAACAATGAAAAAAAGTATATAAAGTCACTATAACCTATTGATATTTAGTCAGGGCTACAATATGTAATTCAGTTTGGTTCAAGTTCAGTTCAAGTCTGGTCTTTAATCTGTAATTCAATTCTGGGCTGCATTTTGTGATAGAACTAGTTGATTATTATTCAGTTCAGACAGAATGCAACCTCAGACTTTGTCATTGAAAATCCAAACAACCAGAGATGCAGATGTTCAGAAATTGTAAACACCTTATTAAGCCAGTCAATTACTCCCTGCAGTCAATATCAATTCAAAAGCCATAGGAGTGTTTGACAAATTTATGACCTAGTTGTTGGCAAAATCAATATACTCGCCTGGAGTCAATGTCCAGAACAAATGTCTAAGCCCTAAATAAGACATTACCACAACCTCTCTCTCCCATTGTTGATTCAAAAAAATGAAGTTAAGCCTGAGAACCATCAATGGAATCAAATTCCAAATAGTTAGAAAATACACACAAATGATAACCTAGGTAATAATAAATAAATAGACACTTGATTTTAAATGAAATAGATTTTAATAAAGAACTATTATAACTGTAGCCTAAAGTCATTATTTATATTTTTTTGTGTAAAATGTATTGTTATATTCTGTTAAATATATATGTGCATAATTAAATAATAATGTTTGCTTAATTGTTATTCTGTCTATTTCCCCCCTTTCTCTCTTGTCATTGCATCACCAGTAATTTAAGTGTATAGTTATTTTTATATGTTAAATGAATGTTCCAGACCCTGATTTAAGAGTATGAGGTAGCTTGGGATATTTCAAATGCTAGATATAGTTGGTTGGAACCTGAGTTCAATGTCAAAACAAATAAAATGCTTTGGGTGGCAGAGTTTTAATCCAGCAGTGAGGGTAGAACACATTCTAGAAATGTAATCATGTTATGCTTTGCATAGCTCGATCTGACCATTGGTATCATTGTTGAATATGTTATCAATGGTATTTCTCCCCTCTGCTTGAAGGGCCACTCCATTCCCATGTTTTATTTTTAAAATTATTATAAAAGGGATTTAAATCCTGTTAAACAACACAAATTTTGAGGGAGACCCAGTTCAAATGACATCCAATGTGGGTGCCAAAGTGTCATAATTGACCCAGCATAATCAAGGTAAAAAAATAGTAAAATTCTAATTAAAGTTTAAAAAAAGTCCAAAACTAAAAATGAAATTAAATGCTAAATTGTGTAGTTATATAAGTGAAATTTTTAAGCAGTATGAGAAGAGAAATAGACAAAAGAAAACAAATTATAATATTAAGAATATGAAATAATTAAAAATGAAAATAATTAAAAATTGTAAATAGAAAGGAGACAAAAAAGGGACCAGAGAGATAAATAAATTTATTATAGGGGTTGTTTATAGTCAGGTGGGAATTAGAGAGGACTGAGGGTTTTTTTGTTTTAAATTGGAAGAACACGTTTGATTTTAAACACTTTGTTTGATTAAAATATTTAAAAACAAATAAAACAAAATGTTTTTCTGAGAGATAATAATAAAGTAGAATGAAAATTTTTATTATTTAAAGTAAAATAATATTTTAGAGTAAATATGTGGTGCTAAAAATAAGTTAAATGTATAATGAATAAAATAAAAGGCTATAAAATGAAATTTAATAAAATAAATAAATATTACAAAATAATTTTTCATGTGAGTGTGGCTTGTGTATAGGTTGATAGAGTCATTGAGGGGGAGAAAATGCAGATGAAGGTTGAGGGAGGAGTATCAAATGTAGGCTATACTTAAGACTCATAATGGGCATAAAATGGAAGGGATCATCTGATGGGATGAGCATCCAGAAGAAAGGTTCTGCACCATCCCGTATTCTGGGAAAAGTAGTCCCAGTCCTTTATCTAAATAAATATGTGCCCTCAAAAATAGATTCAGATAAGCTGCAAAGCCTTGTTTTTAGCATAAGCCAAATGGTCAGTGGATGAATACTCCCATTTTCTGTTACCCCATATTTTTCTAGGATGCAGACCCATTGGAGAAAGTCACAGGCTCATTCAAATCACTGGCATAGAAATAGTTATAGTAGTTTTTTATTGTGTAAGTCAAATATAAGTCAGATGTGTCTGTCATTCACAACAATAACCCTCTTCATACACATTGGAAAAATGGATGTTATCCTTTGTTGTTATCATATACAACACAATCATTGCCAGTCAATGTAGATTACAGCCTGTGCAATAAATTGAATTAAAAAATCACACTCTGTGGTTTGTTGATCTGTATGCAATTGGACAGTCATTTAGTAGAAAAATATTAAGTAAATAAATAAGTAAAAATGAAAAAATCAAATAGTAAAGGTAGAAAAAAATAAACTGTCAGAGATAAAATGGGTCAAACTGGTGCATTTTACCTCTCAAATTGTGTGTGATGTAATGCTAGCGAGATATATGTGTTACAAAACAAATATATATATCTTGCATTAAATGTTTCTTTTTTTTTTTTTTTTTTTAAATTATGATCAAATTTATTTTAAAAAATTGTAAATATTGATTGATTCACTTCTACTAAGAATTTTAAATTCCTTAATGCTGGCAATTGTTTACTTCAGTCAGTGGGCTTGATAATTGTGGGAAATAAAAAAAAAAACATTTCTAGAATGATCAGGTACAAGTGCATCTTAAAACGTAATTGTTTCTGGACTTCTGGTATATATTGCTTCAGGACTGGAAAATATATATGGTTCTATTCCCATTCTACTATTATCAGTGATCAGGCTAACATATCTGAGAAAGTTAGACAAAAGAAACCCACTGAAAATGTTATGTTACATTCTAACCTATGTCTATTAGTGACAGTTGAATGTATATGCTTGCATTATATTCTTTTATGGAGTGTGTAGTTATGACAATGCATAATGAGGATATATTTTTTCATCAACATCAGCCCTATTTATTCTTATTTTTTTTTTTTTGTTCATGATTTTATTTTAATTCAATAATTATTTACTAATCATGAGTTATTCGATTAACTTCTAATTATAGGGTTTAATTTTAATTAAATCATCAAATATATTCCCCCCCCAAAAAATTCTGTGTGTAAAAAATTAATTTTTATCTTTTGGAAACTTGTGTGGATTTAAGTCGTTTCGATTCTGTATTTCTTACTCTTCTTTTTTTTCACTATATGAAAGTTTAGATGGTTTAATTTTTACCCCCCCCCCTCTTCACGCCCGTTTAAAATCAGAAAATATAGGATCAAATTAATATTTAGTTCATATAACTTTTAAAGTATTTCTTCATAGTTTTTTTTTATATATGTCAAAACGTTGACCGGGAAGCGAACCCGGGCCAGCTGCTTAGAAGGCCGCTATGCTAACCGCTAGGCCACCAACGCATACTTTTACAATTCTTTTAGTTTTTAGTTTTATTTCATAGTAAATTAACATTATTATTTTTTATTTTTTATGTATTAATGTCACCAAGCGAGAAAATTTGATATAATTTTTACCACTTTTAACCTACCACTTTGATGTATTTGGTCTATCTCATTATTTGGATGAATTTGTAATTTATAACAATACCATGCTTGATTAAATTTGTGTAATTACAAATATATACACACACATATAAGTAACTAATAATGTATGTACACAGAACTCCAAGTAAATAACGTAATAAAAGATTTCATTATGGTAAATTTGAAAACGCTTAGATCTAATATATATATAATTTATAAAATGGTTATTTATTCATTGTTGATATGAGCTAGTTTTTTTACTTATTTATTTTGAGATTTTAAGAAGCGATAATCTCCTTTTTAAAAGAGAATGTTAAGATAATAATTTAACATTTAACATTTAAGTTGTAACTGAATTCAAGCATTTGTTAAATGATTCAAAGTTCGTAATTTAATGAATGATAAATCAACGTATATTGATGGATAAAGTTGGAAACAAAACAAAAGAGAATTAGCATTTAACTAAAAGAAAAAATGTTTATTTATCAAATGTATGTATTCAAAACAAATATTAGACAAATATTATCATAGCAAAATTACATCGATTTTCTTTTTTCCATTATCAAATTTATTGGTTAAATTATTAAAGCAGATTATTTTAAATTTTCTCCATTCTCATATATATATAATTTGATTCTCGGATATCTTTATTCATATGTTTAGAAATGTGGAAAAGAATGGAAACTATAAAGATATATATATTGTAGCAATGCACAGCCAGCTATCACCATGATATATAAATATCAAATGTGATAATATGTAAAGACTTTTTATTAACTCTAAATGTTCAGTTGTTTTGTTCTAATAATATTGTGCCAGACCGTGTATAACGGCCATGCAGAAAATGGCTGTTGATGAAGATTCAGCACAGCTAATCTTTATGTATTAAAATTTAATATAATTTTAACAGATCAAATAAATCGTAATTTAGATACGTATTGGAAGTATTTATATATGGTACATAAATCAATGGGTTTGGTCTATACTATATTCATATTTAAACCCACAGCACAAGTGTATCTATTATATGTGTTAATAAATTTTATTCGCACAGCAAAACTATAAAAAAACAAAAACTAAGCTTGTAATATTTGTTTACGTGTGGAACACTTTTTTGTATTTAAGTTATATTATCACTTGTAATGTTCCCATACACGTATACATAAATGTATTTTTTTTTCGTTATTTCTAAAAAAATTGTTTAAATAAAATTTAAATCTTGTATTTATTATAATGAAATTTTTGTTAATTAATATTGATTTATAAAGGAAAAACTTTTTGTAAATTGTAATTTTCTTTTAGCAAAAAAATGTTTTGTATAAAATATTTTTTTTTTTTTGATCGTCTGTAAAAATAAAATCAAAAAGTTGATTTTGTCTCAAGCTTGAAAACATAATGGGTGATTTTAATTAGCCAAGATGGAAACTATACAATTTCCAATATTAGAAAAAGGTATACTTTGAGACACAAAAAATAAAAGAATGTAAATAAAGTATATAAAAAGTATAATTGAATTATGGCTGATGCAATAGCTCACAGGGGGTATTATAATTGGACTGATAAGACGATATGTGCTACTTATTGGGTGTGGTGAGGTCAGTTGTTCCTAGCTTATCCAAGTAATCAGATGGAATCGGACTGTAGGTGTTTGCTGAGAAAAGAAAAGTTGGTCTCCAACCTGTCCAAGTAATGAGATTGTAGATGTTTGCTAAAAAATATTTTTTTGTGTCCAGTCTGTCCAAATAATAAGATGGTAGATGTTTTCTGGGAATAATAGTTGTCTCCTGCTTATCTAAAGAGCCGAAAGAAATAGAAATGGAGTTTAAAAGCTAACCATTCGGATATGGTATTAATGTTAAATAAATCTTAGAAAAGCAACTGAAAGTAAAAAGAAGGAAATAGAGAATAACTATTTCTGGCCTGATTGCAGCTATAGATCTCCAGGGGAGGGAAGCCATTATTAGCCAAATGTTTGTTAAATTCTATCAGAAAATCATGGCATAGACTTCTAGGAGCAGTACACCACCCGTTCATCCCTGAAGCCCAAAAATGCCATAGAAGGAACCCTATCTGCCCTATTGAGTAGTCCTATGGTCTACTTTGAAGTCAAATTTAATGAAATTCAGACGTTCAGATGAGTGTGTATATATATTTTATAATATTAATTTTGTGTTTTCTATAAATAATTAATGTGTCGTCACTTACTTGAATCTTATCAATATTAATCTTTTTATTTAATTTTTGTAATATGTATAATACTTGTTAGTATTGTGACAGTCAGATGATGTATGTTGGCTTAACCCAGTTCGAATAATAGGCGAAGGTACCTTGGGGCCACTCATACGCGAGATATTAAATCAAGAATACTATGACCTCTGCCCATTCGCCTATTCTCGAGGCCTGATCACGAACAAACAACACTATCTGAGCCATGCATAAATTATTTTTCAACCGGACAGGCTTAGCACAGCGGTAGAGACATGGACTGGAAACACATAAAGAGCTAAATAGTTAAATGTGCAATAAAAGTACTAAGAAACATGTGTTTTGCGTGCCTGGATCATTGAAAAGTAAAATAAAGCATTATAATAAAATTAGGAAACTCAAACTTTTGATAGTTAAATAATATGTTTAATTGATGGCTTTAAAATATGAATAATGATTTAATGGCCTCCGCTATTCCCCTAAATTAATGAAACAAACTAATTAGACAATAAAAACAGATTAATAGGTTTGCGGTCTAAATCTTTTCTTCCCAATTTTATTAAAAATTGTCAACTCGATCTTCTCGATAAAGTACGATAAAAAAAAAGAATCTTTCGCAAAGCATTTCTAATTGCTTTGCGCTAAAACAGTGTTTAAAATTATTTAAAACGTATATAGCTAAATCAGATATACGTAATAAGCTAATGGCGGACAAAAGAGGCGTTATCAAAGAGATCAAGTTGGCACACAAAAGAAACTGACTCGTATTTAATTAACAAACATAAATAAAATTGGAAAGAGATTTTAAATGAACAAAAATTAACTATTAAACTCAACCGCAATGAAATACTAAATATTTACACCGGTTAGTAAGGAAGAATAGCGAAGGGAAAAAAAAGGTTAAATATAGATAGATGACCACACTATATATATAATTAAGACTCGTCTAATAAAAATGGTTACATAACAAATACATATAATTCAATGAAGCAATTAAAAAAATATGAACAAAATGTAGCATAAGAAATAGTTCAATAGAGGAGATACGATTACCGTCCTTTTTCCTTGGTCATGTTCCCTACGGCGTTCGTGGCTTGATCCGACCGTCGACAGGTATTTGTCCGGACAATGAAAATATGTAGTATGGTTTCACGAAAAGTTCTCCAGACACGGCACAGAGTTCAGATGACTATTGAGTGGATACTATGGCATTTTGGATGGTATTCAGGAACCTCGGCGATAGGCAAAGCTATTTATTTGCCTAGCCAAGCATATTCATTTCCTTCAAAATACTATGGCTTTTAACTGGAGCATGTTCAAACTTCTCCATTATTTGAAAACGACAGCTGTATAACTTTTTGGAGCACAAGCTAAATGTGAAGCAAATTGGAGAGAGTTCTCCAAAAAGAAATATGAATGCACTCTCAAGAAAACTTGGAATAACCAGCAAGAAAACTCTGAATGAATCACCTCCGAAGCAAAATCTGAATTAACTGGATCCTTCCAAAGGAAAATATGAATAATCTGAATCCTTCAAAGGGAAAATCTGAATACTGAATCCTTCCAAAGGAAAAATCTGAATAATCTGAATCCTTCAAAAAGAGAAATCTGAATCCTTCAAAAAGAAAAATCTGAATAATCTAGTCTTTTGTTCTCACTTCTATTTATACCCTCTCTGTCAGCTACCTTCTATTGTTTGTATGATCTGAGATCTTGATAAGCCTCCCCATGCTCCTTTGTTTCCAAAATAACATTTTCTAAAAATAACTTTTACTTTTTTACTCTAGATTTCTTTCTTTAAAGTTTGAATTCTATTAATTAAAAAGAAAGAAAGAGAAGGCCATCTTTAATTAGACTTGAATGGCTCACTAATCAAAACTATACATTCTTTTAGAAAATGTTGTTAGGCTTATCTCAAAATCAAATCATACTAAATATTTTAACAAAATTTTAACAACAATATATTATTATTTTTTTATAGTAGAATAAGCATTTTATTTCAGCAGAATTTTGCATTAACTCATATATATATATATATATACGCTAGATGTATATATATATAAGCAATTTTTATTAATAGAATGAAATTTATTTAAAACAAAATATTTAAATGTAATACACATTTGATAAGCATAATTATTTTTAACTCTAATGCAAAACCCTGCTGATATTGAACTATAAACTTAATTCAGGTCTACAATACTAATTAAGTTTATAGGAAGATGTGAAGCATGGATCGGGCTTCAGATCCATTGCTTCATTTCCCAATAGTTAGTGAGCAAAAAAAAAAAATGTTAAAAAAAAATGCTGTTGCTTCAGGTCAGAGGTAAGAATTTGTGCCAGGTGAGTTCAAACCTACTCTTTATTTGCTGTAATATTTAATTTGTTACTACCTACGGTGTTTTCTTTACTTTATTATATCTCACGGTTTATCCATAATTCAATCTTCTGTATCTTAAATCGAGTCCATGTTGTTTTTAGTCTAACAAGTTATATTTATCTTTTTAACTTCTAAATTTCCCGGGGTCCGGTGGTATGCAAGGTTTTATGTTTGGAGCATTATACTGTCTTTGTATGCTGTGACTATCTTTCCAAAACAAAACACTTATTCCACACTTTTTTTTTAATGTGTGAGGGCCTTTATATATTGGGAAGAACTTTTTAACTTTCCTCCACACTTTACTACTTGGCCTAAGGTCTCTTAGCCATGCTTGCTTTCCTTTCCTGCATTTATATTGCCGGTTTCGATTCTTGCGATGCCGAGCTGTACATCTTAATTTTTCCTTTGCCTTCTTTTCTTGCTCAGTCATGTTCTGGACTTGGAGACAGATTTTCAAGCTATCAAGGTGGTGACACACACACCTGCTCTAATTCATGTATTGAACTATAAAATGCTATACATTTAATTTATATCATACACACACCTGTTAAATTTTATGTATTTGATGAATAATGCATTACTTTAATTTTATAGTTATATGAACTTGCATGTGAAGTTCATAAGTTATATTTTATTAAGTTTAAATTAATAGGGGTTGAATAAAATATTTATTCAAGAGAATAGCGCTTGCGAAAAAGCTTAAAAAGTACTGAATGAATTCATGAGATGTATCAATCTTTATGAGTTATTTTGTTAGTCTTTCCAGATTTATATTCCTATACTAATATTACTTATACTATATTACATATGCTTTATTTTAAGCAAGATAAGTTAGTACATTAGTTGTCCTGATTAGTGTAACATTTATTATGCAAGAACCCACATTTGCTAGAGTGTTAGTGTTTTCTGAATGATCAGAATAACTGAGGGGGATGATTTTGCACTTTAATGTGAAGTAAATAGTAATGTTGTTTTAGAATGTAAAGGGCATTAATCTGTGCTGGTGGTTAATCCGCAGATTACTTTATTGCCATTTTTGTATTTTACACTCATTCCTGCGCTGGTGGTTAATCCGCGGAATGGTGTACTTGTACTTATTGCTTTATGATGGTGTATAAATCCACAAAACGTTTAGTGTTATTTAATTCCTCCGTGTAGATGAATACGTCCACAGGAATATGTTTTACTTCATAGATATAAGTTGGGCAAAGTATTTTAGTTAATCTGCTAAATCATCTTCTTTCGTTTGTAAGCATAATTTATAAGTTAGATCATCAAATGGTAGCAGGACATTCTATTCAAGTTACTTCATAATAATTAACTGTTGGTTGATTATTATTTACCGGAGTGTAAGTTTAAATTATCACTTTATTTAATGATTGCATTGTAGCTAAATCCTACAGACATAATATTATTTATTATATTATTATAAGTTTACGGTATGGATTTATTGAATCTGGAAATGACGTTAAATATTTCACGAGTTGATGCTGAATTTAGTATAATTTTCTCAATATTCATTGTATCAAATTGAAATATAAGGTATGATTAGGTTCTTAAAAACTGTACCTATGAGATGTTATTAAAGAAAGTCGATGGAATTATAATTTATTTATTTTATTTGTTTATTTATGTCTTTAATTATAACATTGGAATTAATTACTTATTATTCATAATTTTGTAAATAAAAGTTGATTTATAATTAAACTTACTGTGCCGTTGCTATGTGTCATTCGTAAAATCAGAAATCATAAACCTTGGATAGAGCATACATTGAAATACATACTATCGTCAACATGATATAAGAGTTTATTGATATTTTTGAGAAAACATTTAGATGCTTTTTGTCTTTGGTAGTTTATGATGTGTAAGGTACAATAAAATCCCATTTACCTTTTTCATCATTTTGGCTTTGCGTAGTTGATTATAGTATACAATACAAATTGATTATTAAACCTGTAAACAGATTTACCAAATAATGACATGATTGAATATATTTACTTAACGTTTTTAAATTGTCATTTGTCAGTATAATAAGAGTCTCAGTAATATAGTAAACTATAAAAAGGAACCCAAGTATTTATGTTTATTTATTGCAAAGCTTTACCTAGACTAGCATTTGTATTAGAAATCATATAGATGGTTTAAAATTTCATAATCTTATGTAATTCCACAAATTATGCCATCTTGTACATGGTCGGCCATCGGGTCTCATACAATAAAAATTGCAAATGAAGGTTTGAAAATAATAACATTACACTTATAATTTGATTAAAGTATTTTATCATAATACTATGGTAGTTCTTCGCGGTACACCCTGGCTGCGATCAAATTAAATCATAAAAAGTTTATGTTAGATCATTAGTTTGGTCTGTGGTAAGTTGCTCCAGATGTTGATTGTGGTCTTTGGTGCATAAGATAGATAGCATGATATGCTTTTGGATACAGTTCTTGATAGCTGACCATGTGCAGAGGGAATTGATCAGTGATCGAAGTTAAGATTCTTAGCGCACTTACGTTATGTAGTTGGGACCACACAATTAACGGTTACAATTTATAGTGCCGCAACAAGTTCGGCATGATAGGTAGTTGAGAGGGCAAGCAGATGGTTACAATATATATATATATATATATATATATATATATATATGTTATAATGATAAGTGGCAAATTATTTGCATACTAGCATAATGGCTGTGCATATAAATATATATATATATGTATAGAACATATATTAGGAAGTAGTAAAATATTTAATCTACATTTATCCAATCTCTACCCATATTAAGTCATTATAACCTGTTACATTATACTAAAGTTGCACACATACTGGAAATAGAACTTGCGATACAAAATATCATATAATGCAAAATCATTCAAGTACTTTATTTCTGTTACACAATGCTTTATTTACCACCTTCTTTTACAGTTTACAGTTTTGATTGCCCCAGAAATCTTCAGAACTTTTATATCTTCTTACTTCAAAACTGAACAGTTGGAGTTAAAAGATATAAAAGTTTGGATGAAGATTGTGGGGTCATCGAAACTGTAAACTGGAAAAGAAGGTGGTAAATAAAGCATTGTGTAACAGTAGTAAAGTGCTTGAATGATTTTGTATTATATGATATACATTTGGCAATGCAATAAGTAAGATCAGTTATTATACTTCTTGAAGGAGGCAAAATATCAATTAGTATATTAACAATAATTAATAAAATACATGATCAAATTATGATCTAACTCATTGGAAGAGTTGGTATTTTCAAAATATTTACTACATCTGAAATAAAATAAATAAATAGAATAATGGTAAATGATACCAGAAAAGTACATAAATAAATTAATATAAAATTGTTTAACAATTAATTACTAAATTTACTAAAGAACATTATATTAGTGATTTCCTGAAGTTTGTGATGATGCTTAAATGTCTAGAAAAATTGAGTTCATTTAAATATTCCAATTACATTCATCTGTTATTAATAGCATGCAATATATTATAATATACCATGTTTCTAATGGATATATTTGTCATACTGTAATGGTCATATTTGTACATTCATGCAAGAAAATACAGAGTTCAGGCAAAATGTAACAAAGCTGACCGAACAGAGATGGTGAGATCTCAAACCCAATCAACTTCAACTCATTTCCCAGCACTCCATGATTTAATACCCTATGGATGATATTTATGAGGTTACATTTAGTCTCAATTTTTTCTGAGCTGACATAGCAAGGGGAGAAACATGACACTCTGGGATAATTAATAACCTAACACTAATTAAAGATTAAGTGAACTATTCAACAAGCTATGACTTATCTCAAGTAATGCATAATATCTTAATAAAGAGTCTGTGTGATTTGGAATAAGTTGTTAGAAAAGACGTTAAACAATGATAATTTTAAATATATTTAATAACATAAGAATTAAATGAGTTAATTAAAAATAAAGGAAAAGAAAATGATTATTTAGCATTGGTTGGATAGACCATGCATGCAGGTGTTACAATAATGATAGGGTGGATAATGGTATAGTAGTCTCATCTTGATAGCAATGCAATTTATATAATTATCAGTGATTTATGACTCATGCCTAATATTGTGATATGCAAAGCTATTCTTTAGGTTTGCTAAGGGTAAGTTAAACATTTACCATGATGATACATACTTAGAGCATCAAGCTACTTACTCCAATATATTATTCACAAGAAATTAATATACTCAAAATACAGATTTGTTACATAAAACCAGATTCTAAGTTCAGAATAATGTTGAAGTTTACTAGTAAGGCAGAATGACTCATTACTGTAGATTGGCAATTGAAGCACCAAAGATGACAGTACAAATATGCAATTAATCACAGAATTCAGCACCTAGTACTGGTACCTTGGACTGGACATCTTGCTAGCATAATGATGAACCTTTGAATAAGCTTTGAATAAGGTTCTAGACCATCATATTTTAGTTCTAAAAATATAGCTCTCTGAACTAGAGAATGGGATTGCCTATCAACAGAAACTCATTTGAGAAGGCATAGCAAGGCATTATTTTACATTATGTATTAAAGACACATTTGCAACATTTATTAATAATACTAATACATATTTAAATAACTAAAAAATGAGCTTAAATATCTATTGTTGCTGAAACTAATGTGACCCAGTTCCTAAGATAGCATATCAAAATTATGCTAAGAAAGAGGTTAATTAAATATCAGTCTAGTTTATATGTTAAATCTGCATATAATTCTTTATAACAAAATCAAGGAGGAGAAAGCATCTTTCGGGCCTTACAACATTTACAAATATGTTTTTAATATTATCCCTTGCCACTATTCAACTTATAGATATAACAATTTGAACTGATTAAGCAAATGTTTTTATGTAAAGCACAATTTAAATTACGTACTACTTAAAGGTGAAGTAGAAAACTAGTATTTTATTCCAATAAATATACTAATACATATTAAATGACTAAATATAGATAAAAATGAACACATAACAATCTGTTGTTATTCTATAGAATAGGTTTTCAAAGTAGCAATTTCCATCAGCTAAAGAGCAATGATAATATTACATTCAAGAGCTTCTAATTGTCCCTCCCAAAAGTTTACTAAATTGATTATTTTCTAGTTTGAAATATTGGCATATCATAACATATAAATTTAATAAAAGAGAAAAAATAATCAAATTAGAAAGATAGGCATGGCCGCAGATTGTAGGTTTTAAGTAATAACTGCTTACAGTTATTATGGTCAAAGAATAAATTAGACTAAAATTATATTTATAGACAAGTTGGTTACATTTAGAAAATTTTATTTTAAAAAGAATTTTAATTTAACAAGAACTTATATGTTATATGAACATTCATAATGGCTAGCTTAATTAAAGTATTATAATTTCTACAATTAGGCTCTGTGGTGAAGAAGTATTACCAAGTATTACCAATTTTCTTCTTGAAGCTGATTTGTCTGGCATTGGGAGCAGACACTGGCATTCTCTCTCTGGATAATTTGTTAATCTGCAGAATCCTTCCTTAACTGCAGTTGATTGGTGGACCTCCATCCTGGTGATGATGATGATTACCATGGAAGCATGCCACATGGACTGAAGATCAGTTCTCCTAAAGAAAGACAACAAATATGTGCCCTTTCTAGTTGCTCATGATAAGATTCAAACCTGCATGGGTTTATGCAGTAACAACTTCTATTATAAAGTGTATATCTTCTTCTCAGTGGAGAAATCTAGGGTTTATATACTGATTTCTACCCCTCTATTACATTTGCCCACAAACTAGGATTGTAGCATACAAATTCCTTAGCTTGTTTACATGTTTTTAAAATTACACATTTGACTTTCCTATTGTTAAGTTCTCTAATTAAATAGATTTCATCTTAGGGTAGCCAACTCAATCCCAAATTGAATAGAAAATAGTGCTCCTTGATCGAATTTGCTTACACTAAGATTACGTTTTAAAAATTGTTATTGCAAACTACAGATTTGTAACATGCAATTTTAAACAGATGCATGTGGTATCCTTTTGTTTAATAAGAATGATTTTAAGTTTAATAAATTAACAATTTATGATATAAACATTTTGTTATATATGTATACTCGTTACAGGTGAAATTGTACACATACATGCAATTTTAAGGAAAATAAGAAAATAAATTTATACTCATACAATTATAATAATTTAAAGATTTAAACATTTAAATAAAATTGTGCTATAACATCATTAAATCTATTACATGTCAGAGCTTATACTCTCATATTTATATAGATGTGCTTCTACATGTATAATGTTTACACATATATACTTTTACACAGATTTACAGATATATAGATATACATGCACTTGATGGGGTTTAAAACTGGTATGAATACTACTATGGGATATAATAAACGTGTAGTCTGCACCATGTTTTGAGTGATTATATTCTCATCTCTTCTTCAGGTATTGTTGGTTTGACAGTGACACTACTAGTATGGCAGTTGAACCAGGAGTCTTAGATTCTTGAATATGAATTTTAAATTTTTTAAAGGTATTCAATATTTAATAATAGATGATGGAAATAGTCCAATATATAAATACAACAATATATTTAAAATTGTATTCACTCTTCAAATGCTCTTTTTGTGATTATTTATTTAGCTTGTACATTTTTACTATCAAAAAAAAAAAAAAGAAGAAAGTTAAGTAACTTTCTTCCAATTAAAATTTTTGAATTAGAAATAAATTTATATTTCTTTGATTAAATTTAGTTATTCTTATAAAAACAATCATTTCTTTTAGTTATAACATCTTAGCATATGTATTACTTCAACCATACTCTCTAATTATTCACTGTGAAAATAACACTACATAAATAGTATTCTTAAACTCAGAGACTTCAGACCACTCAAAGAAATATGGAGAGATGCATGTTAGGAGTAACAAGAAGGGATCGAAAATGCAATGTATGGGTAAGAGAACAAACAGGTGTTACTGATGTCATTGAAAAAATTAAAAGATTGAAGTGGAGTTGGGCTGGACATATTGTTAGAAGAGATGATAATAGATGGACAATTGAAATGTTAAACTGGATTCCAAGAGATTGTAAAAGACCCAGAAAGAGACCACATGCGAGATAGATGGATGAAATAAGAAAGTGTGCAGGGGTGATGTGGAGAAGAAAAGCTAAAGATAGGAAAAGATAGATTGAACTTGGAGAGACCTTCATCCTGCAGTGGATTGATAATGGTTGATGATGATGATGATGAAATATTATTTATTAAATTGATAATTTTCAGTTTTATGAATGACTAATTAAAATTAATAATATATTTCCATGAAGTAGTTTGTGTCAAAGTTGTGAGGACAGTAAGTTTGACACTTATTAACTAAACTAATAATTTTCTATCTATATATAAAGAATAATGATAAAGATACGTGCAAGACAATGTGATCTAGGCTAACTGATGAGTGCTGGTTCAGCATAAAATGTGCATCCTGGGATCATATATCTTTTCCACATGCCTTTGGTCATATGTTTCGTGTAGTGAAAATAAAACTACAGAAATGTTATTCATTAAATAAACTGTGAGTGTTTATTTGTTATATGTAATCTGTTGTATTCGGTAATATTGCATTTTGAATTTGTGTAAAAGTAATGGAATGATTTTGATGAATTAATTAACTCTCAAAATATACAATAAAATATTTTATATTGATACATCAATTAAACATCGCGCTATATAAAATAATTGACTTATTGATATATCAAGAATATTTCTTTATATTTCCTTTTCCATTTAATATTTAAAATAAATAGTAAGTTTATTTATAATTCATTTTAGCTAGTATATATTGATTATCATTTGTGTAAAATTTATTAAATAATACATTTTAAATTATTCATGAAATATTGAGGTCTTCATTCCTTAATATGTTATTGAATATGGCATTACAAATATGTTTTTTTAATAATTATATATAAAAAATGCCATTAATATATATATATATATATCTTTTTAAGGAAAATATTTATCTGCACAACCTTCATGAAATATTATGTATTTAAATCTGGAATAATTTTTATTTTATTTTATTATTCTTGATGCGTTCACATTTAATAATATACACCACATATGGCCAACCTTTTAGACGTCGATGGTGATTTTTTTGGTGAAAGTGTACCTGAGGGCGATATGTCTTTTTCAGGGCTTCGAACTGGAAACCTGAAAAAAATGTTATTTTTGCCGCAACAAAAAACAAAATGGAAAAAAAATAAAGATTCAAAGTTTTGCTTTTTCTTTAGAATGTACTTATGAATTGATGTTTTTTTCTTTATAAAGGATTTTTAGATACAAATATTGGTGATGTTTTTATCTTATTCTTATGAACTGATGATCTTTTTCTATAAGATATAAACTGTGAAGACATTTTACTATGACTACTATTAAATTACCTCTGTTCCTTTTAGTATTACAATTTGTCCATATCACTTTATAAAATATTTATTAAATTACAATTATTAAATTACCTACAAATAATTATATCCTGATTTTTAAAAAAAAAAAAAAATTAAGAAAATATAGAGAAAAAAAGAGAAAATTATTGTTTTAAAATTGTGTTAAAATAAATTAGAAGCAAATTTTACAACAACAAAAAATTATAAAGTAAAAAAAAAGATAATAATTTTTTTTTACTTTGATGACATTTGGCATTGCATAGTTTCAGCAAGTTTGTCAAACTTTAGCCTGTATGAACATAAACTAATTCTTAAACACGACTTCAAATGTAGATCCAATAATTGTGACCTATGATTAGTTTTCAGCATTCATGCAGGAAAATTCTGATTCACAGAAATATATTGAACTAAAACATGTATTGAAATATTCAGAAATTCTCCAAATATTTGGATATTTATCCCTGTTTATTAATTTCCAGAAGCTCTCATTTGAAGCCATTGATTTTAAATGTATATCACATTTAATATTTACTATTTCTTGTTTGAGGCCTGCTGAATCTGTATGTACAAATTCATTAAATTTCATAGTGATATCTTCGATATTGATGTTAACATTAAATGGATGTGATAAAAAACTAGCAATATCTTCAAGTTTCTCAAATTCCATGAATCTTCCTTCAAATTTCTTTATAAGGAATATTATATTTTTATCATATTTGCTTGTATATTAGATTCTTTCTATTGTTAGACTTGTCAGCCATATTTATGAAATATTTTAATTTATGATGCTTCAGTTGCATTACAATTATACTCAATTTTTCGTTGAATGACTTCAAAGTGCTTATTATAACTATTAATGTTTTATCTTTTCCTTGTAGTTCTATATTTAAGTTTCTTAGTTTTTTTGTAATATCACAGAAAAAGCTAAGGGCAAGAAGCCATTCTTTGTCATTCAGTTCTGTATGTGAATAACCATAAATGATCTTATTTGTGGTAGAAGTTTTCTGAATCTGATTAAAAATTTTGCTTGACTTAACCACCTTATGTCAGTATGTAATTACAATTCACTGTATTCACTCTTGCATTCCTTTAGCAGAATGTAGAATTCATGACACAACAAGAGTTTTGAGCTTATTTTGTTAACAATTTTGAAGGCAACACTCATAACATGATAATACTTTTGAACACAAGGCATGATGATGTATAATACAATGATAGCCCATAAAATTAGGTATATCATTATCATTTTTACATGAGTAACAAAAACAATTTTACTCCCAATCATTACAGCAACTCCATTGGTAGTTATTGATACTAATTTGTGAATTGGAAAATTTGTCTGTACAATGTAATTCTTGAATAAATCATAGATATCTTGACCTCTTGTCTTTCCTTGATTTGGAATAATTGTTAACAATTCTTTTGTGGCTGATACCACATCAAAATCCATGTCAATAAGAAATGCATAATTGTGCAATACCTGTACAATCAGTAGATTTGTCAAACTGTAGTGATAAAAAGTTACAATTGTTAAATCCATGTCAATAAGAAATACATAATTGTGCAATACCTGTACAATCAGTAGATTTGTCAAACTGTAGTGATAAAAAGTTACAATTGTTAATGCTTTTGTATAAAATTTCTTCTGAGATTCTGACTAGTTTCTTTTGTCCTATGTATGATTGTGTTTCATGGTAATGACATGTTGTTGATCTAAATGATTATTTCGAATTTATTGAATTTCAAAACTTTTACACTTTTCACTTTTCAACAACAAACTTTTATTATTGATTACAGTTTCGACTGTACCATGCAGTCTTCATCAGATCTTATTCTGGTCTTTTAACCTTCTCTATCCTCCATCTTACTCTAGTCAGATTTATTCTTAAAATTTTCAAATAATACTTCACCAGCTTTAATGAATGATTCTGTCCATATTTGTCCATCTTGAAAGAGTTTATTGCATTTAATCAAAGTTTCAGCCATTTTGAATGATGCAATCCTAGCAGTTTTTGAGCTTGTGTTGTACTTAACCAAAAATGTGTAGCTTAGTGAGTTGTGTCTTTAGCTGTTGATCTTGAGCTTCCCTTAATGCAGCGCCTCATGGATAATCATCTTCATAATTTTTATGAACAGTGCAAAAATGTCTTCCAACATTAGCTTTTTTTCAGTAAAGCCACATGTGTGCTGCAAATAACAAATACACATTTATTTTTTATCATAAAAATAATCTTATTCTTCTTAATAGTGATGAGTTTTTATTTTTTTCTCATTTGCATTTGGTTTATTCATTGTAATCCTGTTGTATATTCACTTGCCAACAAATAACAAAAAAATATATAAGTCTATAGAAAACTATCACCAGTAAAGATGAAAAAGTATTTATTAACTTTTAAACACAAAAAACATAGATGTCTTCTAAAGGTTCACCATTTATTGAATGTGATCAGTAGATATGAATATTTACGACTGATATATATATATTAATATCAGTCATCACAATTTTTGGCTGGATTAATATAATTACAAGTTATTTATACCCATAATCTTTCTCTGCACAATTCTACTGGAGCCCATCAAGCTCACACACATGAAAAAAGCAGTGATCTGTTTTTGCCCTATCTGGATATTGGTATCTACAGAGGCACAGCCGGGAACAATTCTCTCATGGCAGACAATCACTATAACTTTCCAGACAGCTTTCACTCTGGATCTTTTTTCAAAAGTCCAATATACATGACAGCAGGCAGAATCATTCACAAAGAGTAAAAAAGCACACCAGTCTCTTTTGCACACACTTTATATCTATCACTGTTTCATATCTGTATTAATATTATAATTGATGCTCACTATTTTTCTTCAGGCTATCCCATGATAAAATTAAGTTTTTTATAAAAAATTATCCATTAAGCTTTAATTGCATACGTGCACATTCTTTTCACCACAATTAGTCTTTTCAATATTGTCTAAAAATTCTTCTTTCTCTTTTGTTTAATTAGTTTTAAAAATAGATTTCTGTTCTAATTAAACAATGCTATCCTTTTTTCTACAATTAATCTAACAAACATTTATTGAATTATCATTCCATTTTATTTTATCCTTAAGCAATCTTTTTCCATTGTTTCTTATTTAAAATACCTTCTATATTTAACTCTTTCTGTTCTCTTTTTCTGGAGTTATTAAACACAGCTTTATAACTTATATAAATTTAAAATTAATCAATCAATATTTTTACTAAAATAATAACAAATCCTGAATTATTTTTTGATTTTTATAAAATTTTTGTTTTTTGTATAAAACACCCCCCCCCCTAGCGTGGTGTTTAAAATTTGATAGAGAGACAAAAAATACATAACAAAAAAAATAATATTTTACATTGAAAAGTGCCCATATTTTTTCTGCAAACAATCTTTATAATAATTAGACATTTAGTTTGTTTCTTGTTTTATCACTTATTTTCTTTCATAGAAAACAGTCTTGTTTTTTTGTAAATCTTCTTGGGGATTATCTCTTATCTAGACAAAGTGTTTTAAAAAGTTCACAACCTCTTTGTTTTAAAATCAGTTTATTAATCCTTATTTCTCCAAGACAAGTTATTTTCATTTTTCCTTAGGAAAATGGCAATTAAATATTTCTAAGAATTTTAAGCTCTAGTGTTACACAAAAATAATTTTATTGTTTTCAGCTTCTTCCAACTTGAGTTTATTTTTGCCATCCACAATACACAACAGGTGTTATTTTAAATTTAACTATTTTTAAATGAGAATAATTTTGAATTTTTAGGTTTTTTATTTTTTATATTCAAATCATCTCTGGTCAACCGTGGTTGACATCTTGGTACCCCTGGTATACAGTAAATTACATATTTTTTTTTTAAAAAATGATATTATTTTTAATATTGTTTATATTTATTTTAATAAATACAAATAATTTACATAAATACAAGGCAATCAATAAAAATATCTTTATGCAATTGCTTCTGCTAAGCTTACATTTATCAATAAAGGTATATTTATTTTAAGTGAAATTTTAGTCATTCTTACTATTAGTTTGTTGTTGTTGTTGAATTATTAACCCAAGATGAAACACAACTTAAAATCTATTCTACAAATATATTTTGTAATAAAAAAAGACCATCTTACCATTTGAAATGTACTGTTTTACTTTATTAATTGTATGACCTTTTTTCCCTTCATTTGGGAAAGTTGGGTTCCTTTTTTTTCATATGTCATAGCATTGGCTGGGAGACAAACCCACAACCATCTGCAACTAACTACTTGCTTGCAAGGTGGCTGCAATGATGCTTCATATAATTTTATTTCTAACACCTTGGTTGTTACATTTATGAAGGTCTAATATTTTGCATAGGTTCAGTAGTTGAATAAATAACACATTCAGAATGAGAAGATATACATTTAAATTTTGAATTGATTTTTTCCAGTTTGATTTACAAGTATCAAATTTACTCCACCCACAACTTTGACACTATTCACTCTAGATAAATGTAGTAATAATTATCACCAAGCGTTTGACAAACTTTAAACATCAAATAAATACATGTATCTAATTTTTTAATTAAACACACATTTGTCAAATAAAAAAAAAGACAAGTCCTTCACTTTTCGTTTTTTCTTTCTTTAGAAAACCATTCAGTTCAGTAATATTTAAAATAAATAAAAATATATTATATGATTTTTAAAAAGTAAACTTTTGTTGAACTTTCTACTACCAAAGCTTATTTATTCTGAAATGAAACTATAAGGCATTTGGTTTCAGCACATATTTCTATTGGATAAAATTAATTATAACGATTGTAAAATAAAATAAAAATAAAATTAATTATGAAAATAAAAAAACAGCAAATTTCATAGGTTTGATATTTGATAAAAAATAATTTTATTTCTATTTTTTAATGTAATATAGTCCAGATCTTGGTGATTGTATTTTAATATACCCATACTCCTCAGCCATAGCCGACATGATGATTCCGATATTTTTACTTGCAGAATAATATTTAGTCTCACTGAGTTGAGTACTTACACCATTGGATTCTAATGCCAAATTATGGGAATTCAATTTTCTTAACATTTATTTCTAATACTGAAACATCAGGACATTTATAATGTCTAATTTTATTTGTCACTTATATTGATGAGATATTAAGTTCATTAGTGTTTATTATTATGTCAGAATTTTCTTGTAAAGATGACTGTACTATTGACAGATTATCATCTACCTCAGTTGTTATCAATCTGCTTTTATTATTTGAATTTTGTATATTTTTGATACAATTAGTAAGGTACTTTCTTCAATGATGGTATCAAATTTATTTATTATTTTTTCATTCATTGTTTTTGTAATTTTTACTTCATTACAAACTTGGTTATTCTGATTAACAGCTCATTCCAATTTAATATCAATGTCATGCATTATCGATTTTGTTATTTATTGGCAGATGTTGAAGAAATTGCATCTTTAGATGTTGAAGGCACTGAAGAAATGTCATCACAGATATTTTTTACTTTCTCAGACAATTTTGTAAGAATGGATTACAAATTGAGTTTACTTACTTATCTTGTGATTTTCTCAACTCATATCCAGGTATATATTAGGACCAAACTTTAGTGATATCTACAGAGCTTTCAGCAACAGACTTCCACTTTGTTTGGATAAACAATGCACTTAATTATTATGTGTTGGCATTACTGTGTATAAAATTCTTTTTTTATATACTGATAAAGTAGTAATGAATATGATAGATGAAATATCAAAATAATATAAAATGTCTTTTCTATCTTTGTCAGATTATTTTTTCACAAAGTTAGCAAATGAACCTTCAGCCAATCTCTCAACTACTTTTCTTCATAATCCACCGCACTCAAATGATTTGGAAATATTTTAACAGAAAAGTATATATTCTATTCAATATCTCCTATAGCAACAACTGGACAATTGTGGTAGTGGATAATTATTGGATAATGTGTATCATTCACATGTAGATGTTAAGCTGCTTTACTATAATGTTAAAAATGAAATATTTATTTTATATAGACTATGTTTATAAACTGTAATATTAATAATCAGCCATAAAGCTAATGCACATGTGCTTTGTAGATTTTTGACTACAAATGAATACTCTCACTTTCAAACACAAGATAAAGGCTTTTGTGAAAAGATAGAATGAATCAATCTAACTTTTCAACCCAAATATTTATGTATGGGCAAATCTTAAGCATTTGGAAATGAGAGCATGAAGATGTTAAATGATCACTTTAAATTACATTACCTATGTAAAATAAATATTTCATTTATATATATTTAATTTCAAATAAGAATGACATATAGTAAATTCTAGAAAATTTTGCTCATTCATTCAAGCATAGTTAAAGTAATTTAAAGTGATTGTTTAACATCTTCATGCTCTCATTTCCAGATGCTTAAGATTTTCCCATGCATAAATGTTTGGATCAAAAAACTAGATTGATTCATTCTATCTTTTCACAAAGACTTTATCTTGTGTTTGAAAGTGAGAGTATTCATTTATAGTTAAGCAGTCTATAAAGTGCATGCGCATTAGCTTTTATGGCTGATTGTAATGTTAAAAGTAAATTTGTATTTGTGAACTCATTTTCTCAGCATGTTTTCCTAACACATGAAGATGCAGTCATCATTACTTTTTAGAAATACTTTTTCATTGATTGGCTATTAAAACACATTGTTTTTCTGGTCGAAGCATCTATTGTTGTGTAGATTTTAACATCTAACTCACTTCAGTATTTAGGCCAAATTGACTATGTTATTACTGGACACATGAGAATAAATTTGATAAGCACAAAAAAATTATTTTCAATTCATAGTGATGGGCTACATCCAGTTCTAATACTCTCTTGAAGTAACAAAAAGCAACAGATGCTGTTTTAAATTGGACCATCATTATTTAAGCGACACAAATTTATCTTCTATTTTAAATGACTACTGGGATCCAATGCAAACTTCCTTATTTCATCCATCCATCTGATATCTTTCTAGTTTATTTGAAATCTATTGGGATTAAATTTAAAACTTTAACTGTCCGTATATTTTCTTCTTTTCTAGTAATATGTTAATTCCAGCCCCATTGCCGTCTCTCGATTCGTTCAATAATACATGTTTTTTTCATCGATGTATTTCATATTTAATCTATTTGTATTATTCCTAACAATACATCTCACCATGCTTTTTTGAGAGATCTGAAGTTCATATTGCTCTTCTATTTATAAGTAACTACTGGTAAAACAAACTTTTCGATTTAAAACATACAAGCATATTTTAATATTAATTTATTTCTATAAAAGCACTCCATATATATCTAATTCTATAATTAATTTCATCCATTGTTTTCATCTGACTAAGGTATTTGTAATTGTTAACTTCTTTTAATTTATGATCATCTATTTTTTCTTCTGAGAAAATCTATTGTATTACTTTAGTCAGTTACACTTATTTTAGTGAAATAAACAATGTATATATATATGTTAAAACGAAGATTTGCACGGGTTAAATATATAAAATACATATTTTGCGGGTTCATCCGTGTTAAAAACTTTTAATATTAATATACTGACGTTTCGACTGTTGACCAAGTCGAAACGTCAGTATATTAATATTAAAAGTTTTTAACACGGATGAACCCGCAAAATATGTATTTTATATATATATACAACTTTTAAGTTTGGCGCTACGTAACGAACAATATTGAAAGATTACTGAAGATAAATGATATTCAGTTTTTTCTACCTTATTTAAATAAAGATATTAATATAGATTTTAAATAATATATATATTTGAATTTTAAAATATTACTTTTAAGTAAAACGATTTTCTGCTATTTGATTTTCAAAAGAATCTCCCATCTTTCAATGAACTAGTTTAAAATCAAGCCATCTTTCTGATCTCCAAGAATATAAACGTCTTTGAAACTTTAGTGACAATGCTTACCTAAAAAATATCGATCTATTTTCTAAAAGCATTTCTCAAACTATATAAACTTTCAATATTTTATACAACTTTTAAATTATTAATTTTTCTTCTAAATTGCATCTCGAATTTTGCACGTAAACAGTATACAAATACTTGATATAATTTTTTTTAGCTATGTAAAAAGAAAATTCTCTTAAAATATATATGAAAATTATAGATTATAGAATTTTATTTAAATTCATTTTACTAAAATTTGACTGTCTGCCTGTAGATATGCATAATAAAATCGAATGTCATTATTATAATATAAAAATATCAAAATTTCATAAGGCAAAAAACTAATTGACTTTAAGCTGCTATGAAATAAGAATATTCAAAGATTAATATTTTGAATTCCTTATGAAATGCTTTTAATTAAAACTAATATTTTGTTACATATGTCTATGAAATTATTCAAAGTTACGTATGTACACAATAACATATTATGAAGAAAACTCTTAACCTTTACGGACATGGATATTCCAAAATGTAAATAGTTCAAATTTGCATACATTTTTTGCAAGGAAATCAAGTCATATATCATGTGACTTCATTTAATAAGCTTGTATTACAAATTTTATATAATGAGCATCCCAATAGCTCTAAATAAGCTTTTAGAAACAACCTTAACCTCAGACCGGTTTCTAGCTCTGGCTTTCATCAATGAGGTTTTGGGATATTCAAGCATTAGATTTAAAATATCAGATCAAGCACAGCACTTTATCTAGAGTTGAAACTATTAAGTAGCCCTCTTATTTAAATAGCCATATAAGACTGAACTAAGTTCAGATATACCATATATTAATAACTTTAGCCTTATAAAATCATCAAACCTTTAGGGCAATAACAATAATTGCAAGAAAATAAAATCATATATCACATGATTTAATTTTATATTTGTAATATAAGCTTATTAAATTAAGTCACATAATATATGATTTGACATCCTTGCAATTATTGTTAATGTTCTTAACACTTTTGTAATTTTATATTGCTAAAACTAATAATATATGTTATATCTGAACTTAGTTCAGTCCCATAATGCTATTTAAGTTAGATAGCTGGATCTGAAGACATATGGATGTCTGAAATTTTCAGAATTTCTACTTAATAGTTAAACATTAGATAAAAGTGCTGGCCTTGACCTGGTATTTTAAATCTAATGCTTAAATATCCTAGCACCTCACTGATAAAAGCCAGAACTAGAAACCAGTCTGAGGATAGAGATATTCTGAAAAGCTTGTTAGGAGCTATTGGCATGCTCATTATATAATATTGCATATATTTGTTCATTTTGTTAAGAAGTTGTTTCTTTCTTCTTTATAATTTAAAGCTTTAGATTATAAAGAAAAAAAAACAACTTTCTGATGCAGACAAACATATAAACATATGCGAATTCGAATTACAAATAGAAATAAAAGGAAACATCAATATTATAAAATATATGTAAATAAATAATAGCTAATGCTAGCTTACATCACAAATATTATCTCCAATGTATTGGCAGTAAATGTTGCCAGAAATACCCACTATACTGTAAGCTATCTTTAACTGATTTATTTATTTATATGCTGGTGTATTAAAAATTATAATGACTTTCAGTATTTTTCCTTTATATATATAATTGGTAATATTTTATTAACTCTATACATAACAGATTATATATTAATATTAACTGTGTTAATGAAGTTAATAATTATTAAGGACTTCTTTGCAATATTTTCAATTGTTGTTATAAATAAATAAGATTTCTATTATTGAGCTTTACAGAATTAAGAATGGATTAATCTGAAATTATAAAAGCTTAACAATATAAAATAAAAACTTTTGATAAGTTAAGTTAGCATCAAACCACTAAAACCTATTCCAAACTTTTTTTTTCTATTTTTATTTTTTGCAGGGCTCTGTGCATTATTTTGAATTGTTGTATGCTTCAAAATAATGAAATTTCTTTTACTCCGCTTTTTCAAAACTAATTTTATATTTATGTACATAAACCAATTTTTATAAATTTCAATTGAGTATTGACCCAGTATCTGCAGTGATTAAATAATATTAACTATATTTCAGTTTTTTATTAAATAAATAAAGTCTTGACTTAATGTGTTACAAAAATGTTTTCCCACTTTAAATTATCTTCATGATCTATACTCAGAAAATTAGAAAATGGTAATGAACTATAAAAGTCAAATCAGCTACTTTTTAATTTTTCTCAGTTTTAAATATATTTATTTCAGAGGGATGCTTAGATGTTTTAAAATAGGTATCTACTAGTTGAGGTTAATAAATCACTTCTAAGATAATTTACTCTTACAAAAAAAAAAAACAAGTCAGATGTCACATGACCTAATTTAACAAGCTTGTATTACAAATGTTATATATAGAGCTCCAAATAAACTCTTAACAAGCTTTGCACAATATATCTAACCCCAGACTACTGCCTTCCTCAGTGAGGTGCTAGGATATGCTTAGCACCTCCCTGCGAAAGCCAGTAGCAAAAGCTTGTTAAGAGCTTATTTGTGAGCTCTATTTATAACATAATAATTTACTCCACCTTAAATATTCTACACTTATATTTACCTATCCAGCTCACTTTTAACAACCTATATTGGATTCAGAAGGATAAACCAGGTGCGCTAATACCATTGGCTCATGTTTTTTTGTTATCTAATCTTCACTAATACATTAAACAGAAATATTTTTTATATTAGAAAAATTAAATGAATGTCTTTGAATAATTTATAAATGGTTGCTGAATATGATAAACTATTTATACTGCTTAAATTGTACAACCAAATAAATATTGATTCATTATCTAAATGTACCAAAATTTATGAAATTGGTTAAATAAAGTATTAGTAATTTTTTTGAAACTGTATTGAAAGTGTATTTTTCCCAAATGATTTATTATCAAACATGCAAAACTCTCCATACAGTAATACCTCCCTGTGCCAACCAGAGTAATCAATGGATGCGAGAAGTCTTGTGCATAAGGGGGGACTACTGTATGGAGAGTTTGCCTGTTTAATAACAGTTATGTGCTAGCTTAAGAGATGGTGATCATGTGATGTTTAATGTTTATTATCCTGAAAATGCTGCTTTTATCCCAATGTTTTGTATTTGATCCTTTCATGCCCCTCCCAACATACATTTATCCATATTTTACTGCATAATAAGAAGATTCTATATTTATATTCTCATATTCATAAATAAGGCCGATAAAAAACAGTTATTAAAAATATTTCTTTTCAAACATGGCATATTTTTTTTTAATGTTAAGAAAAAATGTACAATACTCAACTATTATTAATATAAAACTAGCCTTTAAGCATGTAAATGTTGTGATAAATTAACCTACTGAAGAATAGAAAACAACAAGTTATTAATACTAATTAATTAATCATTTATATAATAAGCCAAATTTGGATAATGCTAAATTGTTTATATTATAAAAATTAATTATTATTTATTGGCAAAAATTCAACACATCCGTCAACAAATTCATCAAATAATAAATTTTCTCCATCTATGACGTCACACAAAAATGAACAGCAAATCAGCTTCTTTCAAATGTTACGAAGTATCATATTGCACTGTTTGTTTTAATGTGATGTTAAAATCGGTAAACGTTTGTTACGGGGCAATTTATATTCCGTTGTATTTAAATTTTGCTACTATTCAAAATGACCATGCTGAGATTATTTTATACTTTAAAATCTAATCAATTTTAATTTAGGTAATTAGACAAAAAGTCTTTGTACACTACATTTGAACACCATGTTTTGATTCTATAGCCATCAGCACAACAATCTTGTAATTCCCCATGACATAGAAACTGATTTGTCTTTAATTTTATTATGATGTATGAGTTTGGTAATATTTATTATTGGAGAATTTATGGCCTGGTGTGTTTACACTTTTTTTAAAGAGTAGTTAACTTACACCTATATGTAAATAAAGATATATATTTATAAAAATGTTCAGAACTCAGACTTTCACACGACCCACTACTCTCAGTGCCATACCAGTTTGAATCCCACATATATTACATATATAAATGCAGGTTTAAGCCTGTGCAATGTATTAAAAATGTTCAGAGTAAAAAAAAAACATTGATAACGAAAAATATGCATGCAATAAAATTAGTTTTTTTGTTACTGGAAATTTAATAATATTTAATGCTATTATTTTAATACTGAACTTGATTTTTAGAGCTAAATAATACTTTTTCAGTGATTAAAATGTTATTAATATATACATATTTGTATGTTTGAATATGCTAGTGCCTTACTGATGACAGCCAGCAGCTAGAAACCAGTCTGGGGATAGGAATATTTGGAAAAGCTTGTTAATAACTATTCACTCTCATTATATAACATTGTATAACATATTTGTATATATGTAATTGAAATGACAGTAACTACTGCCAACTGTGTTAGGTGATGTCATGAACTATGAAAAGACAGAATGATACCACTATGTCTTTAAGATCTATTGTTTTATAATCTAAATTTTGGTATAGTTTGAAATTATAGAATGAATTTTATCTATTGCTTAATTTCTGTACAGACAAAAATATACATAAAATTCACCCTATAGTTTCAAAACTACATCAAAAACATAGTTTATATAACCGCAGATCTTAAAGACAGAATAGTATCATTCTAATTTTTGATATCAGATAACTCAGTGAGATGTAATATTTTCCATTTCAATTATAGATATTTAAAGATATGATTATTTATTATTATATCTGTACATATATAAACATTGGAACAAATATCTTTAATTCTAGTTGAGCTGGAAATGCATCCTAATTGTCTTTGATATTTTTAGATGTCTTTATTCATGGATTGATGAATTTGTGTATACAATGAAGATTTTAAGTATTTATAACTATTATGTATATATTTCCAACAATAAGTTATACTTATCTAAGATATATATATAATTTTTGATTATCGCCATTTTACTGTGTATTTTTTTTCTTTCTGATGAAAACCAGTCCTCTGGTTGAAATATAATATTATTTATTGGATTTATAAGTCTTTTTTGTTTATATATATATATATATATATATATATATATATATATATTAATTGTAATGTTTTCATGGATAAAAGATGTCATATTATTATTACTATTTGCGGGATATTCCGTGTAGTGAAAAAGCTTTTTCACTACACGGAATATCCCCCAAATAGTAATAATAATATGACATATATATATAAATTCATAGTATTATTTCCAGGAGCTATCATGTAATAAAAATGTAATAGCTAAATGGCTGATGTTTCAGTACAATAACAAGTACTTTCCTCAGAGCTTCTTCTTTCTCAAATCACAAAAAACTGTGTGGGAAGATTTAAAATCATTATCTTTTATTTTGTGATTTTCTCCTCATTTTTAAATTCTATTGGTTGAGAAGTTTTAAAAAATATTTTATCCACTAATAGCTTTTTCCAAATATTGTTAATTTTCTTTAATTCACACTTTAATTAACAATATTTGGAAAAAACCTTTACATGATAAAATATTCTTTGAAACTTTTCAACCAATAAAATTTGAGAATGAGGAAAAAATTAATAATGATTTTAAATCTCACCCACCCATACATTCTTATGATTTGAGAAAGAAGAAGCTCTGAGGAAAGTACTTGTTATTGTACTCAAACATAAGCTATTTAGCTATTATACTTTTATTACATAGAAACTCCTGGAAACAATATTATGAACTCATCCATTTATCCATGAGAATATTACAATTAACAATATGTAATAAGTTATATTGATATATATTGATTTGAATATATATATATATATTATAACAGTCGTGCCATTACTATATATATATATATATATATATATATATATATATATATATATATATGAGTTTCCAATCACGTCTAAAAAAATTATATATTTCTTATATAAAAAATTTTCTCTCATTACAAAGTATCTTCTTACAGAATATACTGGATTTAAAAATCATATAGCATAGTAGATTACAATCAAACAATCTAGAAATTAAAGTAATCATCAATTCAATACGAATGATAATTTTCCAAAATAGATTCCAAAAACTAGTTGTCCTGCAGAAAAATGTGCAATAAATAAGCCTTTAAAATATTAAAACACAGATTAAGATTTAACAAAAAGTTTTGGCAATAATTAGACTATGTGGGACACTAAGAAGATCAGCATTGTTTGAGTGTGCAATGAAAATAATTTTGTTCCCCAAAGTTTAAAACAAAGAGCTAAAAGAATACATATAAAATCAAATTATTTAATTCATCCAGAGTTTTTAAATGATGAGAACAATTTTTAAAAAATAAGACTTCATTTCTTTAAAAATAATATCTAGAATTATCAGACAAAAGTAAGATAGTAGATATAAATCTGATGCAGAAAATGGGAAATCTCCTTAGTTTGTCAAAAAGAATGATATATATATATATATATATATATATATATATATATACACACAATATATATATATATATATATATATATATTGTGTGTGTGCGACTCTTAATTAATAGCCTCATAGATTTGGGTGGCATTTGTAACAGAATAAAATGAGAATAAGGAATGTGAATAGGAAAATTTTTACTATGACTCACAAATTGTGACACCATTTGTAATAATATAAACCTAGTCTAGATGTTGAACCCCATTTGGAACAGAATAAAAATGAGTCATGAATAGATAGTAAGAATAATCTTAGTATACTCTATAAATTTGAAAGCCATTTGAATAAAATGATATTGATAGAAAATGCTTTAATATAACCTGCAAACTTTAAGACATCAATTGCAACAAAGTATAGTATAATTAATAATTGATTACCAATTATAACTGAATAAAATGAAAGTAATATAAAAATAAAGACTTACTGCCTCATAAGTAGTAATTTAGCCTTATTGAGTAAATCAATTATAATGCAATAAATACTTAATGGTAAATTGATTGTTATTTTGATGAAATTTTTATATACATATAGTCTATATGCTTATGTTAGTGATAGACATATTTATTTGCTATTATGAAGCCAGCAGCTAATTTAAAGAGGGTAAATCCATAAAAAGGATTGTTTTATCTTTGCGTCATCAGAGATGATGAGGTCTATTTAATAATAGTTATTATACCTCAAATGTAAAACATTTATAGTTCATCATAAATTAAAATTTGTATTTCGATTTATTAGTTAATACTAAATACATAAAAGTGGTGTTTTATCTTTGTGTTGTTAGAGATTATGAAATCTGTTTAATAATGATTATTCTATTTCAAAATTTGAAGCATTTATAATTCATCATAAATTAGAGATTTATTTTTGATTTATTAGTTAATGTTGGTATAATATCTATGTAGTGAATATGATTTAAAATTATTTTGTGCTTTGTTATGCCTGTGTGTCCCTGTTTTGTGTGATTCATATATATATAATTGTTAAATTTATAGTCGCTCGACTTGTATTTTATAGTCCATTTCGGATGATGTAATATGCCAAAAGAGGTGAAAGAATTAGGAATTTATCTAAGAATGAATTTATTTTTTTAAAGTTTAGAGAGAAGTGTGTTAAGTAGCTACAAGGAAAGAAATGGTTTAGGATATATATTATATTTTCAGGGATTGAGAAAACTCTCCCTTAGTTTATTTAAATACTTATCATAAGTGGATTATATTTTCTAGATTAAGCAATTGTGCATTATGATGATTATATTATATGAAGTGAAGCAGTGTATTTCCTTGTTTTCGGTGATGAGATTGAGTCCACACCAATATTAAACTTAAAACAGGAAAACTCACTATACATATTGCCACACAGAGCAAACTATCTAGCATGCTGTGTGTGGAAATACGTATAGTGAGTTTTTCCTGTTTTAATAACAGTTATACACAAGCATAAGAGGTGGTGGTCATGTGATGTTTATTGGCAATATTGAACCTCTGAGTAAGGTTAGTGAGTCACTATATTTTGTCATTTAGATTATTAGAATTAAGAAGGTCTCCTTGTCCCTCATGTGTCCATTTTGGAATGTTTTCCATCATATTCATAGCTATGTGTAATGTAGTTTGTCAATTAAAATTAAAGGTAGGGTGAATCTCTTTTATGGAACATCTAAAGCAGAAGTAGTGATAAAGTTGTTGCTTGGTCTATGGCATCATCCGTATTATGAGATTTTATCTTTTAATTTCATAAGCAAACCGATGGAATATAGCTGTATTAATAATATTATAACAGGTGGCATTATACAGAAGCATGCACAAAATACTATTGATTCTGAAGATATGGAAGAGATTTATCACTGGATTTGTAAGTCTTTGGTACATGCTTCAAATCATACCATACTAATTTCTTTTAAATTTTAAATCATCAAATCCTCAGAATGATTCATCCTCATCTTGAATGAGTAAAGAAAAAGAAAGGGGAAAAGAAAGTGTAGCTAGTTAATAGAAGTGTTCATTTGACATATAAAGGATAGTGTGACCTCTCTAACCCTCATGTTTAGATCCATATTGCATTGTTTAAATACCCCAGTGTTGGTTTGGTTGACATAGAATATTAGAATTGTTTGATGACACGTATATAGGTGAAGTAAAAGTATAAAGATGTTTCTTTTAATGTTTAATTACTCCAGTGTTAGTTTGTTAATAAGTGTTAACAAAGCATAGTAGAATTAGCTAATAACATGTATATGTTTGAAGTAAAAGTACAAAAAAGTTTATTTTAATGTTTAATTACTTCAATGTTAGTTTGTTCAATGAGCATTGGAATTGTCTAATAACATGTATATGTGTGAAATAAAGGTATAAAATGTTTATTTTGACTACATAATGTAATAAATGTTTTATTTATTAAAAACTTTGTTGAGAGTTATTTTTTTACATGCATTCGTATTCTTAGTTTCCACACCTACATATCCAAGATGATATAATTGCACTATTTTATGAACTTAATAATGAACATGTTCAAATCTGATATTATTTTCTCAATCCAAACATTATATGAAATGTTTAATTATTTGATAAACTTCTGGGAAAGTTTATGTACTTAGTTATTATTTAGATAATGATTTGAAATAAAAAGGTACCCTATTTCTTTGGTTGTCTAATTGCTATCTCATTAGAACAATACTCAATTTTATGTTGTTACATTTTATGATGGTGATTGGTAGCTATTATATAGTATAATTTTTTAAATAAGTTATGTAATAAAATTCCTGAGATATTCCATTATTGTTTCAAAGTAGATATTGATTTAGACATTTAATTTAAATTTCTTGTACAGTAAAAGTTAATTGGTTCTATATCTTTGCTTTATTTAATTTGAACTTATTATACAGTAAAGGTTAATTAGTGTTCTTTGTCATTTAGTTTAAACTTATTATAAAAGTTGATTAGTGCTATATTTTTGTTTCGTTTAATTTAAACTTATTATACAATGAGTTGATTGGTGCATTTAGATGATGTAAGGAGTTAAACTTGAACTATAACTTATTAGTTTGGATGGATAAAACTTTATCAATTTCAATTACATATTTATTGTGAAACCAAGTTATTTAACTCTCAGGAGTTCATATAAAGCTAGAACTCTAAGACTAGAGATATGTGGTAATCAATAAATATTTAACTTTCAGGATAACCATTAAAATGCACAAGCATATAATAAAATAGTTTGATGCTTGTGAGTTCACACGAATCTTAAATACTCAAAGGAACAGAATTGGGCTATCCAAGCATAATTAATCCTTGAAACAATTACTCAATCAGGGTAAGGTAAATAGTAATGAATTATAGGAAGCTGGATGATGAAAACATTATATTTAGATTATTGATAAAGTTGAAAATATAAAAGATTACATTTATTATAAATCTAAACATAGATGAAAAGCATTTCATAGAAACAACTAAATATTGAAAAAAAATATGACTTGGATTTTAACAACAGTTCATGTTGTTCAGAGATTTAAATTCTACAAAAAAGTGTCATTAAAATTAAAATCACAGAAAATATATTAAACCTCTAAAACATCACATGAACACTATTTCTTATGCATACAGAAGCTGTTAAAACAGTAGTGATTATCAAGTAATGGTTTAGTGGTTTAATTCCACTCCTAGTAAATGAATGAGGATGACTATGGACATTAAAAACCAAAGACCCTAAAATTATAGTTACTGACCTGGGTTTAAATTTGGATGACAATACAAGTGAATAAGCTATAATTGTAAACATTATTGTGTTTTATTTTGAATTCATAGCTTTATAATTAGCAATAAAGGTGGCTGGTGGAGGATTGCATTAGTTCCACAGATCTAGGTGGAGTACTCTCAGATTCAAAACCCCTTATTGATAAGGCCATAAGCTAGAAACTAATATGAAGTTATTGGATGAGTAGTCACCAGATATGATTAGTGATGTATAAATCTCCTAGCATCCACTGATTACTATAGCTTGTATTCAATGGTGCTACTACTTGGAGAGAGTTCCCTCTCTTTATGAAAACACTAAAAAAATATGGGGAAAAAGAACAAACAATAGATTTGATAATATTAAAACGAAGTAAGATAGTAAAAGAAAACTGGAATAAAAGTATTTCTCTCAAAAATAGCAATTGGTTGACAAATAAAAGCTTAAAATAGATTTTAATATGTTGTAAGAGGTTTATAAAGAGGCAGCACATCAAATAAATAAGATAAAGAAGGATGTTGGAGTGATGTGCAAAAGAAATCTATGAGGTTGAAAAACATTAAATTCTAAAAAAAATTCATCATACTTCAGCCAATACCTTGATTTTTATTATTTATTTTCATGTCAGTCTAACCCATGTAAAAGCTATGAAGAATTAAGGTCTTTGTAAAATCAACTTTTGATGATAATATTCGATATATATATATATATAATCAATTCTGGTCTAAATATAAAAATGTACTTATTTTCACTATAAACATATAAATGTTCAGACATTTATAAAGACAAGGTAGGAGTATTAATTTCAAAATTGACTTTATTCAGGCTGAGTATGCTTTCAGTACAATGCTTACCATAATCAAGGCATTTAACTATTAACAATCAAACTTCTTTTTAAAAAAGCTTCTTTGGCAGATAAATAACAAAAACATTCCTTACTTTTTTTTTGATAACCTTATACTTGTTTGTCATATAATATTACATATTTCATTATTTTAAATATATATATATATATATATATAATCTAATGAGCATGCCATTAGCTCTTAATAAGCTTTTCAGAATATATGACTTCATTTTTTTGCAATTATATTTTTTGCTATAAAGGCTTTGGTGATTTTATATTGCTAAAGCTATTAATATATAGTGTATCTGAACTTAATTCAGTCCCATATGTCTATTTAAGTTTGATAGCTGGATTTGAAGACATATGTATGTCTGAAAATTTCAGAATTTCTACTTAATAATTAACCATTAGGTAAAGAGCTGGGCTCGCCCTGGTATTTTAAATCTAATGCTTGAATATCCTAGCACCTCGATGAGGAATCCAGAAGCGAAACCGGTCTGGGATTGGAAATATTATGAAAAGCTTGTTAAAAGCTATTGGCAAGCTCATTAGATAACACTTGTAATACAAGCTTATTAAAGTAGGTCCTGTGATTTATGACTTGATTTCTTTGCGCGCACACACATATATATATATATATATGTGTGTGTGTGTGTGTGTGTGTGCTGAGTTATTGCTGTATCTAGGTGATTTGTTAAATATTTTACATAAACTCAAATATATTGCGCACAACTAAAGCTTAACCAAAATTCAGTATTCATAATTCTAATAGTCGATGGTTTAATTTCTACAGCTATACTTGCTGACATAAATCAAAATACAACTTCCCTATAAAATAGATAAATACTGTTACTAAAAATATTGTGCTCTATGAAAACAGGCATGCTATTATTAACAACTGAATTCATGTGGAAAAGTATTAATAAAGTTTGGATTAAAAAAAAAAACATTTAACATTTAAACTTGATTTGCGAAATAGTCCAATTTATAGCTACAAATAAAATGTTATCCTCACAGACCTTCAGACAGTCAGAAAAATAATTAACGATATAAAGATCTTAATAATAACTAAAAAAATAGTCAAAACATAATGGAGAGTTTCTAAACATTAGACGATTCATGTAAATAAATATAAGTTAGGAACAGAAGAGTAAATTTTTTTTAACAGTTATTTTATGATTTTAAGCAGAAAAAAATGAAAGGATAACTTACATTTATTAGAATAACTTGCGTGAGACAATTTGTTATGCGTCTCTCTTTCAGAAATAAGTAAAATCTTATGCAAATGACATTTGCAATGTTTGGTTTTAAAAGTGTTTGGCTTTTAGTATAGTGAAATTAGAATAATAAATACAATTTAAAATCTTTTGGTTAGTGGTACAAGGTTTTTTTTTAAGTGCAAAAAAAAAAAAAAAACCCAAGAATTTCTGTTAAAACAAAATATAACAACTGAATCTTATATATATAATAAATGTAATAATTCTCAAGGCTAAATGGATTTATAAATAAGCATTAAAAATCAGTCACCACTTAGATAATCTCAATATTAATAACAATTTCAATATATATATATATAATGTAATCCGAGAATGATGATCAAAGTTTATTGAAGCATCCAAATGGGTTAAAAAGTTATAGCCAACAAGCCAAAATTACAGCAAAACAATTAAAAATTAACACAAAGGTACTGTCATGAACCACTTATATCTCAGTATAATTTTAGAATTATTAGTTCATGATCTAAATGCTGGATTATAGAAGCAACCATATTATGGGCAAAAATGGCAGTATATGTTTAGATCCATGACATATAATCCACCAAATCATTTTTACTTGAATGCTTATAAATCAAACTGTTTTTCCCAACTTTAAGTTGTGATGTCACCAACTATGGTCTTTAGCATAAACATATCGGGAACTAGTTTAATTATTTAGTTAGATCAAGTTCATTTCATAGTCTATTGTTCATCACACATATACTTATATTTATGGTAAACAATTATGTGTATTTATTTCTCTATTTCATCTGTAGTTAATAATAAATCTTTCTATAGTCCTCTGAAGAACTTTCTTCATCATTTACATCTATCTATTCATCCATCTCATTTTTCAACTTTCTATAATAAAAGTGATCACTATTTATCCAATCATCAATCACTCTATTTATCAATTTATTAATAATATATCTATATTTTATATGTCTGTTTATTTATTTATGTTTGTTTGTCTAACTATATATTTATTTATCAATCTATTTACTAACGTTTTGAAATTGTTGGCTGTTATTGATACTGAGATTGTCTAAATATTGTTTGATTTTAATGATTAATTATACATACCCTTACTTAAATAACTAACTAGATGCTTATTTATTTATGAATCTATTTACTTACCTACCTGTCTAAACACCCATTTAATTATTAATATAGCTGTAAGTCCTCCATTCTTATTTCCAATTATTTATTAACTATTTATCTGTCTTTTTACTAACCTATTTATCTATTTATTATCAATCCATTATCTATCTCCATACATCCATCTATCTTTTATATTTTCCTACCTATTTATTCGTAATAGAAATTATTAAAGTAAGTTTTAATACCCTATAGTTTATAAGTATCCCCTAGAAACAAAATATCGTCAAGGTTTCATAAAAAAAAACTCTTATATGAGGTAATTTTAAATTTACCCTAGCAAATATAATAACTTTGTGACTTAAGTGACATGTTTAAGGAAGATTAAGATAATTAACTTTTGGATGTTTATTATTATAGCTGAAAGTATAAATAGCAACTAAGTAACAGAATGTAGCAACAGTAATTATTAAGTCTGAATATTAATAATAACGAAACAAGTAATGCAAAATGCCAAATATTTTAATGCAAATGTCATAAAATTAAAACTTGTTAAATGTAAATTGTTATCCGTTATTTAACTTTAAAAAAAACATTATGTAATATATTCAATATATATATATGTGTCTGTGTGCGTTGTATATAGTGATAAGACATACGTGTGTTTCTTAACAGATTTTTAAACATTAATTTTAACTGCATTTTAGTTAGTCTTAATGTAAAATTATGCGCTCAATCTTTTTAATGTACTATATAATTTGCAGACTAACCAAAACATTATACCTCGTCACGAATCTGTAGTTTAACAAAGAGAAAAAAAGATTTATATTACCCAGGAGCATTATTTTTGCAATACTGTATAATTAAGAAGAGATTAACTACCCATAATTTCACAGTTTGTTAAGAATATATCTGTAATTGATTTATTTTTTACATTACAAAGTGAATGATAATCATTGAAAACTATTTTTTTCTGATATTGATATTCATAATAATAGATAATTAAAGTCTTATAATTTTAAAGTTTATATTGAACCCATTTCTGTAAAAACTGTTCAGATTAATAGTTTAATATTTTACAGATTACTAATATTTTTGTCATGTGACCTAATAAAAAGGTCATTAGTTCTCTTTACACCTGCCTCAGCATTATCTGTGAATCATCCCTAGTGACGTAGGCTATCTAATCATTACTGAAAATTTTAAGAGACTAGTACGGCTGCATCATCGTTATAACATGAAAAGTGAAATTTGTATATATTCGCCCATTTCCATTACCTAATACAAGTATTGAATGTCTTTAGAAAAATTAACTTTATTTAAATATTCCAAATATATTCATCTGTTTGGATGCGCACACAGGTTAGTATATGCACAATATTTTGAGAAGTATTATTGTCTTCTTTTCTTCAGTTGTTGCTGACCTGACCAGTAACAGTTCTAGCATGAGAAGTGAACCTTCACCTTTTCAAGGTAACACTTTAACCAACTGAGTCACTTCAATATTAAAAAATCTAAGGGTGCAGATTTGATTCTCCAGGCCAGCAATACCCGAAGACGAGAGGAGAGTATTACTTCCTGAAATGATGTGCATATGCTAAACTGTGTGCTCTTACTAACAGTTGAATGTATCTGAAATAATTAAATAAAGTTATTTTTTTCTAAAGTCATTCAATACTTATATTATATGGTGAAAATAGTCCAATATGTAAATACAACTAAAATACCATCAACACAAATGTTCGGGAAAGCATAAAAAGTAACAGTGTCTTCATAACTTAATCCATGCAAGAACAATGTGTTAATATTAAGTTTTGTCTTCATTTGTAGAAAACTGCTACTAAAATGCTGGAAATATGTCTAATTATACATGCCAATGAATTCATGGATAATAGAAGCTCCTTAAAGTAATCAGGAAGATTTTGAGAAGTCAGGGAGAGGGTAGGTATTATGGTCACATTTCATGTCATAATAAATGTAATACAATTTTTTAAAAAAAAATGAAGGGAATAGATACACTTTGTCACTATATAATGGGTGATTTCATAGATGGCACTAAATGCAGCTTGTATATTAGAACTAATTACCTTTTAATTGTCATTCATATAAAATCATTTTACTAATCCTGCTCTTTTAATATTTTTATTAATATGTAACTGAGAGCAGTTATGGCAAATATGTTACCTTTATGTGATTCATTGTAATGGTTGAATGGAAAACTGATCATTGGATTACTGACAAATTAAGTCACTTGTGATGCTCAAATATCATATAAACTCCAAAGTATCAAATCATTTGATTATTTTTGTCCTGTGAAATTTAGTGCAGTGATAAAATTGGCTGATTGAAATAGTAAAGACTCACGGATCACAACTCAGCTTCATTACTTTTTGTAGTCCAACATCATATGACTGTCATAGCTTAAAACAATTTGATTATTTTTCTTTATTGTGCTATGTAGCTTGATTGAGTGGTAGAGAGACAGTTTGACTCTACCATTTCTGATATCTAAATATCATATGAGCTCCTAAGCTATAAACAATTTGATTTCTTCTTTATTATTATATAGATGCTAATAAAGATACAGTAAATTATATGATTTTTGACATGGGTATAAGACAAAATATTGTTGAACAGAGAATCCTAAATCATTTTATTGCATAGTATATGCAGTAGCCTTTATCTTATAAACACCAATTATCTTAAACTGTTTTTCTTCAAATAAAATTTATCAACAATCCATTATATAATCACTAATAATTTACATGTACTACTTGTTTGAGATAACTGTCTGATAACTTCTCTAATATATTTGGAAAGACTTCTTCATTCTGCAAGTTACCCTAATTAAAATAGGTAAAACTCTCCATACATTAGTGCCATTCAGTGCCAATTAGAGTAATCAATGGATGCCAGAAGACTTGTGCATAAAAACCCCATCTAGTGCCTACTAATCCAATATTCTCAGACTAGTTTCTGGCTTGTGGCCTTTGTTAGTGAGGAGCTCTGGATCTGAGAGCCCTGCACCTAGATATTGGATGGGTAGACACTAGATGAGGATTTTATGCACAAGCCTTCTGGAATCCATTGATTATTCTGGTTGGCACTGAGTGGCACTACTGTATGGAGAGTTTTACCTGTTTTAATAACAGTAATGTGCTAACATAGGAAATAATGATCATGTGATGTTTAGTAGTTTATCCTATTAAGTTGAGATATCAGGTCATATGCATATGAGTGGTGAATAAATTACTTCAGATTGAAATTTTTCAGCTGTTTTAATGTCTTATTTCATGTTATACAGACAACAAAGCATATTGGATCTAAAAGAAAAGAATTATAATAAAATAACTATTACCAATGATATTAATTCATGTCACCAATGCTCTCATTTAGAGTCACAACAATTTAACCACTGTTTACATCATAAAAATGATGTCGTCAACAATCTAAAGCTATGTTATGTTGATTGTTTTTCTTGGAAAGATATAACAAAACTAGAATACATTGGAGTAATAACATATTAAAAGACTTTCAGAAAGAAATGTTTGCTGCAGCAGAAATGAAAAGACACCATCAGTGAAATATTAAATTAATAGAATAATGAACCAGCCCATTTTATAAAACATGTGTATCATATATTAGTTTGTATAGTCAATATAAAACTAATTTCTACAGCATTATTATTTACTTAATCTTTTTCATATGTTTAAAATTGAAATTATCAGACTTGGTCTTAACTGGTTGTTGATGAAGAAGACAATTAAGAAATATAAATTAAAGTAGCACTATAACAACTCTTGGTAATAAGTTATTAATATATTCATATCTTATTCAATAAGGTAACAAAACATTATTTAGAAATATAATACTGACTCTATACATGTTGATGTTATATATTCCATCAAGTTATGAATTAGTCCTAATAATTTCAAATGTCTCCCTCCCAAAATTAAGAACTTTTTAAACTTGAATATATAGCTGTCAATATTTTTATGTCATGTATATTAAATAATAATAATAATAATAATAATAATAATAATAATAATAATAATAATAATAATAATAATAATAATAATAATAATAATAATAATAATAATAATAATAATAATAATAATAATAATAATAATAATAATAATAATAATAATAATAATAATAATAATAATTTAATTTAATTTAATTTAGTACATTTAACAGATTTTACATCCAAACAAAAAAATGCACAGCTAATCTAGTTCACAAAGCATTTGCAGAGTTTTTTGCACAGTAGTCCTAAATGTTCTATCATCTGTTTCAAATATATTAACAGCATTAAAGAATTTATTGTACAATCTAGGTAATCTTATTAATGCTGAATTTTTTAATGTTTCACTTTTAAATTTTGGAATATTATACATATTTTTTGATCTCGTATCCTTTATCTTTAGCTTAAATGATAATGTTGTTTGGCAACTTCTCACATCTATTATACCTGATGTAATTTTTTTTAAATACTTCATATCAGTATAGATTCGTCTTTTGTAGAGTGCATTGTTGTCACATATTATTTCTGATTTAATGTATCTGAAAAAAATTTTATAAACCTTTTCCAGTGCTAATCTATTATTTAATTTATATGAGTTCCAGATCAAAGATCCATAATTTAAAATAGGTAAGACCAATGTATGAAACAAATACACACATGTATTTCTCTTAAACATTTTACAGTTTCTGAGAATTAAACCCATTATTTTATAACTTTTTGTAATAATATTTTGAATATTATTATTAAATGTTCCATTATTATTAAAAATAATACCTAAATCTTTATGATCTTCTTTTCTTAAAATACTTTTTGAGTTTAGTGTATAATTAAACAGTCTTGTAGTTGATTTTTTAGAAAATGATATGACACAACATTTTTCAATGTTAATTTCCATATAGTTTTCCACACACCAATCCTGAAAATTCTTGATATCAGACTGCAAAATCTTCTGATCATCAAAATTCTTAATAGTTTTATATAGTTTAATATTATCTGCAAAGCTGAGAATGTCAGAACCACTTACACACTGCTCTATATCCAAAGAATAAACTGAAAAAAGCAGTTGTCCAAGTATACTTCCTTGAGGCACTCCAGCATTACTAAAATATGTGTATGATTTTGCAGACTCAAAAGATACAAAATTAGGTCTATTTGAGATAAAAGATACAAACCACTGCAAAAGTTCACAACTAAAACCAATCTTGTGCAACTTACTAATCAATCTAGAGTGATCTACTTGGTCAAATGCTTTGCTTAAATCAAAATAAATCACATCTAGTTGTAATTTGTTATCAATTGCATTTGCAATAGCATCTTGAATATGTATCAAATTAGTCTCAACAGATCTACCTGGGATAAAGCCATGTTGTGTTTTAGATAAAGATTTACATACTTTATCTATTATCTTGTTATACACACATTTTTCAAAGATTTTTCCAGATATACATAAAAATGAAATAGGTATATAATTACTAACATCATTTGATTTGACTTTTGGTATTGGTATAACTTTTGCAACTTTCCAAAAATCAGGAAAAATACCCTGCTGCAAAGAGATATTAAAAATATAACAAAGCACTGGAGCTAGCAGTTCAGCATGTCCTTTATAAATAAAAACAGGTAGCATATCATATCCACAACTTTTTTTATTTTTAAGCTGTTTTATTGCTAATAAAATGTCATTACAATTTAATGAGTCAATAACTATTAAATCATTACTTTTAAAAGCAAATTTAACTATATATGATTTAGATGGCACATTTTTCTCTGTACATGATGAGAAATAGTTGGCAAAAACTTCAGCTGTAAGACTTTCATTGTCAATTGACATTTTATTTTTTACACCAGAATGCTTTTTAATAAATGACCAAAAGTAATTTGAATTGCACTTTATATTGTCCTCTAGTTTCACAATATATTTTTTGAAATCAATTTTTCCTATTGTTTTAAATAATCTTCTAAAATTTATAAAGTTATTATAACATATTATTGATCCTGATTTCTTAAACAACTTATGATACTTATGTTTTCTTTTGTAAATGCAAATCAATTTCTTAGAGAACCAAGGAGGATATTTTTTAGATGATTCATAGCATAATGGTATTCTATTATTTAAAAGGTTTTGCATAATTTTTTGAAACAGATGTACTGCCTCATTTACATTTGTGGAACAATATATTTGGTCCCAATCAGCATACTTGATGTCATAATATAAATTATAATAATCACCAAGTTTATAATTTCTATTTGAAGTTATCATACCCTTATTTAATGATATGTGTTTGACATAAACAAAAAACTCAATTGCTGGATGATGAGAGTCTTCCTTCAATAATGGCTGTACACTATGTCTCACATCTACATCATTAAAGTTAATTAATATAAAATCTAGAACACATCCATTATTATTTTTAACCGATTTCTTTGTACTACACCAATTATATTCATAAATTCTATAATTCTTTGTCCTTTATTTAATTCATTACTGCATAATTCAGTTACTTCATCTGCTGTCATTACATATCGTGCATTAAAGTCACCACAAATCAAAATATTGTGCTTGTAATTAAGTAAATATTTATCCAATTTCTCCAAATCATTATTTAGTTCAATTATATTAATATAAGGAGGAATATATATATTCCCAACCAGAAACATTTGAAATCCTAATATCATTTCAATCCAAATAGAATCAACAAAATTCAGTTCTATATTTACTTGCTTGGTTACAATGTTGTTTTTAACTGCCAATAAAACACCTCCACCTCTTGAAAGCTTCGAATTTACATGATCATGTCTATATAGTAAATATCTATGATCCACAATCTGATCAGTAACAAATTGATCATTCAACCATAATAATAATAATAGTAGTAGTAGTAGTAGTAGTAGTAGTAGTAGTAGTAGTAGTAGTAGTAGTAGTAGTAGTAGTAGTAGTAGTAGTAATAATAATAATAATAATAATAATAATAATAATAATAATAATAATAATAATAATAATAATAATAATAATAATAATAATAATAATAATAATAATAATAATAATAATAATAATAATAATAATAATAATAATAATAATAATAATAATAATAATAATAATAATAATAATAATAATAATAATAATAATAATAATAATAATAATAATAATAGATTGACAATTAATGTCTTAGACTGGGTATGAAAAGATTATAAAAGACCAAGAGAAAGATCACATGTGAAATGGTTGGATAAAATAAGAAAGTAACTGGAATAATATGGAGAAAAAGATTATAGAGTGGAAAAACTGTTTTAAACTTTGACAAATATTTTTTCTGTAATGTATTAATAATTGGTGAAATGTTTATATCTTTCACCACCAGCTATCAATTGTAACCCTATTGTCAATAATCACAATATACCTTCTATAAAAATGAATATTTTTCCAATTTTGAAAACCCCTTCCATATTAATACTGATACAAAAATAGTGTTTAGGGTCATCAGATTATGCAAATACAAGTAGTAGAGAAATATATTATTTGCAATGGACTGTAGTACATTAGTGCATTGAGAAAATTATTAGAATATTAAAAAAAAATATTTAACACTCTTCCAAGAGTTTTCTTCAATATCGAACTAAATGTTTTTAGAAAAATGTAAACTTTATTTAAAATTTCTAAATTCATTCAACTGTTAGTAATAGGACACAAGTTAATATTTAACACAATGTATTGAGTAGTATTCTCCTCTTTTTTGATAATGCTGGGCTGATCAGTGACAGTACTAGCATGGGAATGGACCCTGAAACTTTAGATTTTTGATTATTGAATTTCAAAGTAATATTCTAATCAACTGAGCTTGTCTCTTAAGGGCAGCAACCAGTAGAAATTTTGTATACTTATCTACATGGGTGGCTCCTCCTGATTTCCCAATTATTCCTTTAAAGTAAAGTTAATTAGTGGCTTCCAGACATTATGCATAATCATCATATGGATTAACATATAGATTTATTTGCTGTAGTCATGGAAGTTGTTTCTTTGAATTCTCTTCTTTGTACTTTTTTCTCTCTATCTAATATTTTTATTTTTTCCCATTTAAATAAATGTTCATTGTATATATATATATATATATATATTGTACTAGTCGAAAAACTCACCACCTAAACTGCAAGTCGGATCCAAACTCAGCTGAACCAAACTGAATTCAAACCCAACTCCACAGCTCAGATTAGTAGAAATCTAAATTGAAGGCACAGTGCTATGTGCCAAGAAACTAGCTCAATGGTTGGTGAAGATTAGAGATCCTTGAACTGACACTAATATCGGATAATTAATTGACTAAAATAATTTTAAATCGAATCATATGTATATGTTCGGGTTGCCAACACAGACAGTGAAACAGTAAGATTCGTATTCGAATCTTAAGTTTCACCTTTTTCTGTCGTCTCTCACTGACTGGTCTACCCCGCCCAAATTTAAACTTTTTGATATCAAATTGTGTGTGTAACAATATTAAAAATGTATAAATATATGTAGAATTCAGCATAAACACGCACACATTTCGATCTCAAATTAAATGCAATAAATAGGGATAAAATAATATAATTTAGATTTCTTTTAGTTGTATAATTTTGTATAATTTTAATCATTTATTTTGGATTATAAAGTTCATATTTATTGCTTTGTTTAAATTTCATTTAATAATAATTCTAAAAAAATCTGATGTAATATTTAATTAAAAGTTAAAATAATCGTATGTTCCCTTTTTGTCTTTGAAATTTAAAAGCATCGGTCAGTGATAGATAATAGATTAATTAAAGAAAATTCCCCAAAATGTAATTAGTAAATGTAAAATGTAAACAATAGAATGGCAGCTTTCTTTAATTAAAAACCAACAAAATGCATTAATTATCCTCAGGGCAGATTAAGTAGAACCTAAAAATATCTTAACAAAAATGTGAGAGATCAAGATAAGAAAAGAGGCCATCTTGGACTTTCTGGAGACATTCACTTAAACTTTAGCTTTGCTCTCGATCACTGAGAGTCTTCAAAAATATAAAATAATTTGTTCCTGCCAAGGTATGACCGAGTAAAGCACCTAGATTATTCTCCATCGGGAGATGGCCTATCGGATGCTGAACTTTCCATTGCCCGTCATAAATTCACCATGAAGATCTGATGCCTGAAATAAATGAAAAAGCTGCTACTGCTGTGAAATTAAATGAAATATCTAAATACAAGAAAGACTTGCCACTTGTGAACTTTTTACTGCTAAATTAATGGAATCAGAAAACTTCTTATAAAACAGGTACCTGTCTGTGTTCAAACTCTAGAGTACTCTAATAACATGCTATAGCTATTCTTCATAATACTTATCTAAATTATAAAATGTAAAAACTATCATTTGTATAACTAAAATTGAATAATTTACCTAATGTGTAAATTTCTCTAATAATCTAGCTTACTTCATTCTATCTTTCTTGGGTGTGTATTTCTAAAATCTACATTTTATCTATATTTATTATTTAATTATTGCATGCTAATAATTGTCTCAATGTTCAAAGTTTAAATCTATGATCGCTTGAAATAGTGAGTGCGTGTCAGATTTCATTAACATTACTTTCATAAATAATTTAATTTTCATATAAACTGACATGCATTCAATGCTTCATTTATTGTAATGCAGGGGTCTACAACTTCGCAAATGCTGGCATATTAGTTGCAATCATTCCCAGTTTAGATATGTTTTGTATATATTAAATCTTAATGAATAATTCCATCATATTACATTTCTTTGAGAGTCGCCAACGTTCTTTAGTAAATGTTGATAATGTAGGGCCGAGTCAGAAATCTATTTAAATCTCATCATAATTGTTTGTACAGTATACATGTGTTACGTTTTAGAGACACGATGACCCATTCCGCCGTGAAATTTTTCCAGATTCTTCAGGGTTAAAATTAACCCCAGTCGTCCTACACAAGCGGGCATAATGGGTGCTCCCGTAGGACTTGACAACATCATGCAGCCAGCCAGCAAAACTGTGACATGGACCGCTTGTCCCTGGTTATGCTTATGTGACACCTTACTTTGTCGGGCCGAGGCAGAGACCAGCCCAACATTCTTATAAACCCATTCGTGGCATTGCAGTTTCGATATACTGCCATTCCATATCACCTTTCTAAAGCGTACCACGTGTGGCTTTACTTAGTTTTATTATTCTATATATCACTCCGCCTCTGCATTATCTTCGTAATTCACTCTCAAATAAATGTTTGCCCTTAGTCATAGAATAAATCTTTTAATTAAATAAATATATGTCCACCGCTACTCTTAAATCTTACTTTAAGACTCTTGCATTGCAAAGGTATAAATCCCTCCAGGCATGCATTAGAAATACTTACTCGAGAATTTTAGGTAGCTAGATTACGCCTTCAAATAAGTGAATTCCTTTTGTAAACTTTACAGTATCGGAAATACTGCTACTGAGTCCTCAAGATAAAATAATGTCTAAACAAATAAATGTATTCCTTTTGTAAACATTACAGTATCGGAAATACCGCTACTGAAATTCTCAATATAAAATAATGTCTAAATAAATAAATGTATTCTTTAAAATATAATCATGTCGCAAATCCCACTACTGAAGCTTTGAATCCATAAAATATTATTAGTAAATGATTGTTTTATTAAAATGTGAATAAATAATTTTAAACTATACGTCTGCAGTTACATTTCATTTATTCGGTACCATTCTATATAATATTTCCTCGATTATGTAAATATGAATGTTTAATTAATATTAGTTTGATTATTGGCTAACTCGAGAATAAAATCATGAATCTCTTGCATATCCCTGACCACCGTGCCTAAGGAAATATTTACTAATGTCGCATCAGATGCGTTGTTTCGTGGATTGTATTGTGGAAGCGATAAACTATGTTCAAACTCAGTAACATGGGTGGCTCACTACCTCGATGGTGCTGCTGTTCTGTGTGGTGGTCGAATTCTGCACTATGTTTACAAGTCACACATTTTCTGACTGTTACAACAGCGAGTATCAATATTAACATAATTATAAAAGAATTAAGAACTAAGAAACCAAGTGTGTTTAGAAAATATTTAATAATAATAATTTGTTTGGTTTGAATTTTAAATAAAGATTAAATTAACTAATTCTAGTCCTTAAACAAAGTTTATAATTATAAAAAGAGTGGCAGTCCTTATTATATGCCAATGAATATTACGCAATATTTGAAAGTCTATGTCTATGCTCCCAACAAGAAATAAAAGGCAGATAAAGGTATTCATTAGTAAAGAAATTTATTACTCTAATTTTTTTTATGAAAGAATGTGATATTTATTTTCACATTCGCAAATCCATTCATGAAGAGCAAGATACGTATTTTAGAACATAACTTTAATCTTTATTGGAAAACTTATTTAATTAAATATAACTGAAAATTTGTTTGACTTTAATTGAAATCACTTCGTCATGAATTATGAGCATCAGAGTGGGCTTTACTGGAACAGAGAGGTAACGGTGCTGACGAATTATGAGCTATAAAATGGAATTGAAAGATAATAGCTAGTCGATAATCAAAGTCCTATGGCAGCTTGTGTCTGACAAGTCTTATGCCCTTTGACTAATATGAACAGGAGAATAAGTGCTTTCTTCCTCAATTATTTAAAATAACAGAAATATGATCACCGACCAGCCTAATGGAGCGGAAGATTGCCCTATGGCAGCAATGTTCGAAGATGATGACTTACTAGTCACCATTTGAGAACTAAAACCCATATAGAATGCTCTACATGATGACTTGATCAATTTAATTAAAGTCAAATGAGCTTTTAACTAAAATTATTTTAAAGTATTTGTAAATCATATTAATTATGCCCCAATCATCGTGCCCTTCCTGAATCTTAAATAACAAAGTTGAATTAGAATATATTTGATCCTTTATCAGCCCTTTTGCAATAAAAACATTTTAAGATTATATATATATATGAATAAATACATATTGGTAAACATGGAAAAATAGCTGGGGCATAGATTAAAAATGGAGCTAATAATTTATTATTAGCCAATTATAAAAATAACACACATTTAATAATTTCTTTTGACTGGATGATTGATAGAATTGTATAAATCTAGTTCTAATGAATGAGAATTGTTATCAGATTTAATATCTGCTAAAGGCAAAGAGAACAAAGGGCTTATCATGTCGAAGGATTATTGGCATATAATTAAAATAAACAACTTTAATAAATCACACGATAAATATATATATATATATTTATATGTATATATATATATATATATATATATATATATATATAGTAAATGAACCGCCATAGAGGGAAGGAAAGTTAAATTTAAAGACTAGAGATTGAGAGAATTACTAATTTAAAATAGCATAAATAAAAGGTTTTATAAAGATTATTACATTATAAATGAGAAGAGCTCTTAAAGGGAGTGTAAAGTAAAGTTCGGAAACTGGCCAGAAAGCTTAAGGTTCATTATGGAAATATATTACCCATTTCTTCTGCGGCTGGTTCCCTTAGGTTACATGTCCGGGTTGGTAAAAAACATAGGCCCCATTTGGTCGATTACTTGAACAGAATTTTAATGAATTTTCACAATTTAAGCAGCATGATTGGTCTGGAAAGATTCAGCAGCTTCATTGAAGATTCTCAAAGGGCTTCAGGAACCGTAGCCAGATTCCTGATGTTCTAGCCCTTCACCATAATCAAAACACTATTTAAAACACACTGAGTTTACTGCACTTCTCTACAACAAAGATGGCTTTTTTTCTCCAAACTTTTCAGAGCTATATATCTGTCCTCTGATGCCTTCAGGCTAGCGCTTCTTTCATTATCAATGTTTTTAGATTTACTGGTTGTTTTTAGATACATTCCTTCGATAAGGCTTTCAAACTCATTAACTTGAATTCATTTTCTAATTAGAAAATGAATTCTTAAAATCAGAAAATGATTTTAATTAGGAAATCCTTATCTTTTTTCTAATTAATAAAACTTTAACTATTGTTTTTGGAAAGGGAAAATCTGAAAGCTTATCGAAAGAATGTAGCTTTTAATCATAAAACTTTAACAAATTATTTAAAAATAAAATCAAACATTCCCGATGCAATGAAACTTTTAAACAATTATATATATTTAAATATTTACAAATATATACGCACAATCCATGCAGTTATAATATATAAATTCATGAATAATTCTATCATGAATTTATTAATAGAATTGGTCAATTTAAATCTGAAACTAATTAATTTTAATACGCATTTATGAAATAAGTTATTCTTTATGAAAATTAGCATGGATTGAATGTATAAAGCCCCATTGCAATGGAAATTTAAGGTTAGTACTAGGGTTTGAAGTGGGCTTATGGCTAGATGTCATGAAGCTAGGATCGAACTCAGATCTGACTGCTTCATTTCTTTTCACTTCAAAAAAAAAACAATGAAAAAAAATCTCTTTACATATGCGTGATACGTTCGCATAAGTGTACTCAACTAATTGGTAGACTCTGGGAGAACAGCATCTGTACAAACTACAAAAATTATACGTCTCATTGCGATCATTTTTTTAAATATTATCTAGCTTATAAATAGGTCTGTTAATCAAGTCTCATTTTCCCTATGGTCATGTCAGTCAGTCGTCTGTATATATATCTGTCATTTAATGTTTGTCCTATTGTTCCCCTGGATCAGGTGGCACATATGGTTTTAACTTTTGATAATGGTCATAGTCTTGGTCTTTTCTGGTTGGTGTCAAGTTCCCATAGTCTATTGCAGTCAAAAAGTCTATGGTCTTTTCTATTGACATAGGGCACATCCCAAGCATGATTCTTTGGATCCATGGGGGTAAATGATGTCTGATCATCTGGATGATGTGTTGGTCCTCATATTTGAAGGCTGTTAGGGATTTGAATGTGGTTACTTGCTGGATGAAGTAGCCTGCATATCCCTGTCTGCAGTTTTCTTGATACTTCTGAGTGTTCAGTCTATGCAAAATACCCTCCTGCCTTTCTTCACTCCAATATTTTTTTAAATGGCCTTTTCATATCCTTGGATCGTGGTAGGTGGTTTTTTTAATAGCTTCCACCATGCCTTGGCAGCTTCTCTTAAGTAGTGGCTGGCTAGGATAACCTTTTCCTTTTCTGCTATAGAGTGCAGACAGAAAAATTCTTTAATGCTGTCTAGATGATCTATGGGTTTTTCTCCTGGGTCACCCCTAAAAATTTGAATTTCTACAGCAGATATAAGGGATGGTCTCTGCAAGTTCCTTAGACTCATTTCAGAGTTTATTGTCTGTTCCATTTCTACTTTTGATTTTATCTTACTAGTGGTCTGAACATCTTCTTTTTCCTTGTCTGTATTTAAATCAGTTTCTGCAACCATTTCTTGGTTTGACTCATATTCTCCACTGTCATCTTCTTTACTATCCACAACTTCTTTTGGTGTGGTCTGATCATCTTCATCACTTCTTGGAGCCGTGTAAGTGTCTATTGCTGTATGATGCTTTACAATCTCTGGGTTGGTTTGGGTCCCTCGTGTTTCCTCAAGCTTTAAAATCCTCTCCATCATCATCATCATTAGCTTCCTGTCTTCTCTCATTTCTCTGAGGATCGTATGAAAAGTCTCTCGATTATCATGATTGTCTTTAGCCATCTTTCTGCTTTGATGGTTGTGCTTTTTCCTATTGATCTGATTTTTAAAAGTGATTTCTCATTCACTGGAGGTGGTTGAAGGTGCATCACTATCATCAGTCAATCCTTTATCTAATTGTTCTTCCATCTTTGAAAGTGAATAAATAATATAATAAACAATGTGAATCAAACTTATGGCACTCTCTGTATACTTAAATAATAATTTTTTTCTTCAGTACATTTAATTAGGTCTCTGACTACTGGTCCCATTGTCCCTATCTTCATTAGCTGCTGCGTATTATTTCCTCAATCTATGTAATCTGCCTTTTTTTAGCTTAGTTTTAGTTTGCCTATGTTTTCTTGGTTAGCTCTTTCTATAAATTTTTTGAATGAGACATGTATTTTATTTAGAAAAACTATTAAAGATAAGGGAAAAAAACATTATTCACTTTCCCTCTGTTCAACTGTTTTCCCATGTCTGAAAAAAACAACTATACAAATGTTTAGTGATATACAAATATTTATATATATATTAGCAGGTATTACAAGTAATTCTCTGTATATGACACATTTGGTTTTTATTATTTAGACAACTGACCCACTACTGTGCTGACAATCAAATTTGCTGACAAATTTATTTATATGAGCACCAGTGAGCAAAATGAGATCAATAGGGCCTGTGAAATAGCCCATTGACCCCCAATCTACATATGACTGACTTAATTTTGATTGATAAATGATTTAATTGATGATGAGTATTTATTATTTAATAACAACTGACACGTTCCTGACCTGAGTTTAAATATAGGAATTCAAATATTATTTTCACTAAGCATGAGGCTTTCACACACAAAGAAAAAAATGTCAAAATTAATATTACACAAGAACTTTTATTTGTTGATATCATTTTTAATCTTGCTAGCATAAAAGCGTGTAAACCATTTAAGCATTTTGCCAACTGCATCTGGCTTCTTGGTGGACACAAAATGTCTTCACCTGTTTTGAGGTTACTCTAGAAATTATTGTCATTAAAGCGTAATGTCACACTGCATTGGACCGCTTGACAGATAATTCCCAGTTTGAGGGTCTTTGCCTGCTTTGAGGCTACTAAGAATACAGAGTGAACATTAAATATATGTGCTAGCAAGCAATACTTTGAAATTTAAAACTTTTAACATGACATCATATTGGATATTTGTAATTATAAGACTGAGATACATATAATTAATTTTGACACAGACAAAAATATTTCATTTATTTTACCCCTTGCTTTGATATACTCTTACTACTTTTCTAATGATAATTTTTCTACTGTCATGAAAGCATATAACACAAATGTATAATATATATAATTAAATAGTTATTCTAACTAACGAATTATTCTAACTAACTTTTCTTCAAATATATATAACTTTCTACAAAAATATCACTTTTTACTGAAACATTTAATTTATTGAGATCTCAATTGACTGAGTAACTAAGATTGTAATTACTATCTCCAGGGTATGTGTGAGGTTTATTAAATCGAGCTCCAACGATTGGGTGACCAAAAACATAACTATGTACCAGTCGAAAAATTCACCACCTAAACTGCAAGTCGGATCCAAACTCAGCTGAACCAAACTGAATTCAAACCCAACTCCACAGCTCAGATTAGTAGAAATCTAAATCGATGGCACAGTGCTATGCACCAAGAAACTAGCTCAACGGTTGGTGAGGATTAGAGACCCTTGAACTGACACTAATATCGGATAATTAATTGACTAAAATAATTTTAAATTGAATCATATGTATATGTTCGGGTTGCCAACACAGACAGCGAGTATCAACATTAACATAATTATAAAATAATTAAGAACTAAGAAACCAAGTGTGTTTAGAAAATATTTAATAATAATAATTTGTTTGGTTTGAATTTTAAATAAAGATTAAATTAACTAATTCTAGTCCTTAAACAAAGTTTATAATTATAAAAAGAGTGGCGGTCCTTATTATATGCCAATGAATATTACACAATATTTGAAAGTCTATGTCCTTGCTCCCAACAAGAAATAAAAGGCAGATAAAGGTATTCATTAGTAAAGGAATTTATTACTCTAATTTTTTTTACGAAAGAATGTGATATTTATTTTCACATTCGCAAATCCATTCATGAAGAGCAAGATACGTATTTTAGGGCATAACTATAATCTTTATTGGAAAACTTATTTAATTAAATATAACTGAGAATTTGTTCGACTTTAATTGAAATCACTTCATCACGAATTACGAGCATCAGAGCGGGCTTTACTGGAACAGAGAGGTAATGGTGCTGACGAATTATGAGCTATAAAATGAAATTGAAAGATAATAGCTAGTCGATAATCGAAGTCCTATGGTGGCTTGCGTCTGACAAGTCTTATGCCCTTTGACTAATATGAACAGGAGAGGAAGTGCTTTCTTCCTCGATAATCTAAAATAACAGAAATATGATCACCTACCAGCCTAACGGAGCGGAAGATTGCCCTACGTCAGCAACGTTCGAAGATGATGACTAACTAGTCACCGTTTGAGAATTAAAACCCATATAGAATGCTCTACATGATGAATTGATCAATTTAATTAAAGTCAAATGAGCTTTTAACTAAAATTATTTTAAAGTATTTGTAAATCATATTAATTATGCCCCAATCATCATGCCCTTCCTGAATCTTAAATAACAAAGTTGAATTAGAATATATTTGATCCTTTATCGGCCCTTTTGCAATAAAAACATTTTAAGATTATATATATAAATAAATACATATTGGTAAACATGAGAAAATAGCTGGGGCATAGATTAAAAATGGAGCTAATAATTTATTATTAGCCAATTATAAAAATAACACACATTTAATAATTTCTTTCGACTGGATGATTGATAGAACTGTATAAATCTAGTTCTAATGGATGAGAATTGTTATCAGATTTAATATCTCTGTAAGGCAAAGAGAACAAAGAGCTCATCGAGTTGAAGGATTATTGGCATATAATTAAAATAAACAACATTAATAAATCACACGATAAATAAATAAATACATATATATATATATATATATATATATATATAGTAAATGAACCACCATAGAGGGAAGGAAAGTTAAATTTAAAGACTAGAGATTGAGAGAATTACTAATTTAAAATAGCATAAATAAAAGGTTTTATAAAGATTATTACATTATAAATGAGAAGAGCTCTTAAAGGGAGTGTAAAGTAAAGTTCGGAAACTGGCCAGAAAGCTTAAGGTTCATTATGGAAATACATTACCCATTTCTTCCGGGGCTGGTTCCCTTAGGTTACACGTCCGGGTTGGTAAAAAACGTAGGCACCATTTGGTCAATTACTTGAACAGTATTTTAATGAATTTTCACAATTTTAGCAGCATGATTGGTCTGGAAAGATTCAGCAGCTTCATTGAAGATTCTCAAAGGGCTTCAGGAATTGTAGCCAGATTCCTGATGTTCTAGCCCTTCACCATAATCAAAACACTATTTAAAACACACTGAGTTTACTGCACTTCTCTACAACAAAGATGGCTTTTTTTCTCCAAACTTTTTCAGAGCTATATATCTGTCCTCTGATGCCTTCAGGCTAGCGCTTCTTTCATTATCAATGTTTTTAGATTTACTGGTTGTTTTTAGATACATTCCTTCGATAAGGCTTTCAAACTCATTAACTTGAATTCATTTTCTAATTAGAAAATGAATTCTTAAAATCAGAAAATGATTTTAATTAGGAAATCCTTATCTTTTTTCTAATTAATAAAACTTTAACTATTGTTTTTGGAAAGGGAAAATCTGAAAGCTTATCGAAAGAATGTAGCTTTTAATCATTAAAGTTTAACAAATTATTTAAAAATAAAATCAAACATTCCCGATGCAATGAAACTTTTAAACAATTATATATATTTAAATATTTACAAATATATACGCACAATCCATGCAGTTATAATATATAAATTCATGAATAATTCTATCATGAATTTATTAATAGAATTGGTCAATTTAAATCTGAAACTAATTAATTTTAATATGCATTTATGAAATAAGTTATTCTTTATGGAAATTAGTGTGGATTGAACGTATAAAGCCCCATTGCAATGGAAATTTAAGGTTAGTACTAGGGTTTGAAGTGGGATTATGGTTAGATGTCATGAAGCTAGGATCGAACTCAGATCCGACTGCTTCAATATATATATATATATATATAGTCTGTTACTTTTGATATGTCTGTTTTCTTTTTTAACCATCAGTTTGTGCTCTCTCAATCATTTTTCATTGGGGTGAATGGTATAACTGGCATACATGCACCCAATATTCACATGATATTTCATAGATGCAGTTTTTGTTTTCTAGCATTTCAAAATTTAGGTTTTGTAGATGTTAATATTCTTTTTAATATGTTATACTTTGGAATACTGTTCTGATGTCTTATATTCACTGCAGATATTCTTCAGTTTGTCTACTATTCCTGGTATGTATGGATATACTAGTATATCAATAATATTTTTCTCTTTTAATATTTCTCTTTGTTGTCTAAGGTTTTCTTAATAATGCATGATGGACAACAATATTCCATGAGAGTTTGTTCTATGTTGATCTTTTCTTTCTCCATATCACTAACTTTTATATAAACTTATTTTTCTTTGTTTCATAATAATGGTATATTTCCATGTTTTATGTTTCTAGTGTGGTTGAATGTATATGCTAAATATTTTCCTGTGTGTAAGTTTCCTGGAGATTACAGTTTAATTTCATCTTGAAGGAGTCTTGTCATGAGAACATCCAAGAAAGACATTCTATTTTAAATACTAGATGATAATAATACTTCAATAAATAATTAAGACTAAAATGCCACATCACAGAACTTCAGACAAACACTATGAATATGTAAACATCCATATCAGTAATAAGTATACGTTGAAGCTTCACAATAATTCACTGTTAAATAAAAAACGAATTGGGAGCTTATTCTCAATGACAATAAAATGAAACAACTCAAAATCGCTATCTTAATTTCGACATAACCTTTGCCATTTATTTATTAGAATTCATGGTTTATGAGTTTATGAACTATATCTATGTTACTAATTATATAAAAAGTAAACATGGGTGCATTTCTCTTTCTTAAAATTATAAATAACCTCCCACTTTTGATGAATTTAATACTTGACTACTTTCCTAAAAATACAAAGGAGAGCAAATTTCAAATTTCTGTCTCTTCTAAGAAATGTTCATGTTAAATTAGGAAATAATTAAAATATCGTGTAGAGTTTTATCAAAAGAATCCATCATATTGAAGTTAAGTAAGATATCATTTAGAAATTCTAACTATTAACAATTCTCATATCCAATAATAAGTTATGATTCAGATGTAAAAAAAATGAAATACCCATCTTATATAAATATCTAAGATCGGCTGTGTTTGGAATACCCAGGATGGTACAATATATATATATGTTAAAATGAAGATTTGCACGGGTTAAATATATAAAATACATATTTTGCGGGTTCATCCATGTTAAAAACTTTAATATTAATATACTGACGTTTCGACTTGGTCACACAAGCCATCCACAGAGTTATAAAAGGTAGAAAGACGGTTGTAGAGGCGCTATAATCACTGATTTGAATAAACTTTAAAATTCCACCAATAGCAAAAATGTTAAATTTAAACTTCCTCCTATTTGGAAAGATTATTTTAAAAAACATTCCTAAATTTAACATTTTTGCTATTGGTGGAATTTTAACGTTTATTCAAATCAGTGATTATAGTGCCTCTACAACTGTCTTTCTACCTTTTATAACTCTGTGGATGGCTTGTGTGACCAAGTCAAAACTTCAGTATATTAATATTAAAAGTTTTTAACATGGATGAACCCGCAAAATATGTATTTTATATATATATAGTAACATAAATTTAGCCAAATTATAACCTATAAAGAATGAAATGAAAGCATAATATATAGGCCAAAATGTTGCTTGATAATAGCTAAACTCAATGGGTTTATAAAAAAAATGTCATATGCTACAATAAAAGGATACACAGGGATAAGCATTTATTATACAATATTATAAAAATATGAAGCAACATTATTAATAAATCAAGAATAAGAGAAATCTAAACTCATTCTAGCACACATCAAAACTCTTAATGTTGTAAGTGTGTGCCATTGAGGTTATATTTAAATTTCTTCTATAAACAAATACTACAATTACGATTTAATAAATCTCTTTAATATTTTTAAGCATTTTATTTCTCTAATTAAATAAAAGCATCATTTAATTATTATAAAATATATAAATGTTTTTTTTTAAAAACTATGCCACATAAGATCCATCTTTTGAATGTAATTTTTTCATTATCAAAATAAATTCAAATACTATGGTTTATGAACAAATCAGAGTATTTCAGGGTAATATAATCTCATTTAAAATATAAAAATACCTTCTTTTTAACTCTTTATATTTATTCAATATTGAATGGATTCCTAGCTAAGAAAATAAATAAGACATATACTTCCCTTAAGCTAATGTCTTTTCACAATCATTATAATAGTAATACTATTACTAAATTAAATAACATAAACATAATCTCTTAGTTTTAGCATAAGATAATGAATCATCTACAACTTCATTCAGATATTAAGAATAAGTAAGGGATTTAATAGTGATTTTAAATATCCTATAATAAATCTATTTAAGCATAATATAAATATGAACTAGGTTCTTGTAAAATTAATTTTTATAAAAGAATAGTAAATACTATCTTCAAATATGAAAATAATTTTTAAAATAAAATGTACCCTAATTTAAAATAAGCATTTTTTCACATCATTCTATTTTTCAAACAGAAATCATTCCAAATATTGACTAGGTGTCTAAGTACTTATAAAATATTATAAATTATTTTAAGAGTATTTGCTAAAAGAATACACGAATGTTAGCCGAAAGGTCATCGCAGCTGCTTTTCAAGCAAGTAGTTGGTTGCAGATGGTTGTGGGTTCACCTCCTGGATGATGCTATGACATATGAAGAATACACAAATATTGAAAATTATAAGAGCCACCTTATGGAATTATTTAAGAATAAGTAAGACATCCAAAGTAATAAAAAATATAATTTTTTTATTAAGCATGTACATCTTTACTAGATGTCTTACTAATTCTTAAATAATTCCATAAGGTGGCTCTTATAATTTTCAATATTCATGTATTTTTTTAGAAAATACACCTAAAATAATTTATAATATTTTATAAGTACTTAGACATCTAGTCAATATGTGGAATGATTTCTGGTTGAAAAATGGAATAATGTGAAAAAATGCTTATGAGAAATGTTTTTAATAACAAAACAAATATTTATTCCATATAAAAACAAATATAAAATTACAAATATTGTATATTTGTATCCATTAAGGCAACACTTTTCACAATGTTACTTCTTCAAAATTATGTCAGATAGATTTTAAATTAACACCATGTTTTACAAAAATAAATTCAAATGCATTAAACAAAAATAATTCAACAGATTAAAATAAACTTTTTATTGTTTAATAATGAAAAAAATCACACTTATCAATGCATTCCTATAATGTTAATAACCTTCTTATAAAGTGGTGTTTCTTTCATAAATATTTAACACACACAATAGTAATAATAGCTTACCAATCCAGTCATGAATGAGGGGAGGGTATAAGACTGATGTATATTGTTTATTTAAGCCCAAATACAATTTAAAATTTTAAAATTAATTATTAATTGTATTTTGTTATCATTATTAGCAAAGCTCAAATATAGGACTTAGACATTTGCAGTGAATTATTCACATTTAAAAGATAATCAAAAATGCTATAAAGGTGAGGTAGAATTCCTCAATATCTTGATTAAACCATTAACAATGTCCAGAAAAGCCATGGTAAAATATTACACATGCTTTACTAAACAAACAAAGTCCATCTAAAATAATTAAGGCAAAATGAAAATATGATGACATAGTTCATAAAGTCAAGCATTGTTAGCCAAGAGGTCAGCACAGTGGCCTTGCAAGCACGCCATTGGTTGCAAACAGTTGTTAAGGGTTCACCTCCCAGCCGATGCTATGACATATGGAAAAAATGCATCTTCTTTTGTAGGATAATGAAGGATCTAGGATTTTGTCACTAGTCTGGAAAATAATAAGAATGCAGATCAGGACAAAGTATTAAATAGTAATTGCCTTAAAGTAGAGACAGTCTAAACTCCTATCTTCCAAGATATATGAATTTGAGTACATAAATGGTATCAAAATAATAAATGATAAATTAGGGACTAATATTGCCATCTCTTTTGAAATAAATTAGCAAAAATAAAAACAGAGAGATAAATGCTACTATCACTAAACATACTGGATAATTCCTAAAATAGGGTGATAATAAATCTACTATCTCTAACAAAATATTATAGCAAACAAATGTCAAATATAATAACTAATAATAACTAATGCAAAACATGGCTCCATTTATATTAGGCAATGGATAATTATAAAATAAATAATAGAAACATTATCATCAACAAACATTATCTATCCACTGCAGGATGAAGGTCTCTCCAATTTCAGTCCATCTTCTGTGATCTTTAGCTTTTCTTCTCCACATCACCTCTGCACCCTTTCTTATGTTATCCATCCATCTCACATATTGTCTCTTTCTGGATCACTTACAATCTCTTGAAATCCAGTTTAAGATTTCAATTGCCCATCTATTATGATCTCTTCTAGTAATATGTCCAATCCAACTCCATTTCAGTCTTTTAATTTTTTCAATGAGGTCAGTAACATCTGTTTGTTCTCTTACCCATATATTCTATTTTCAATCTTTTTTTGCTACTCCCAACATGCATCGATAGAAACATACATCTTCTTATTCAGCTCACATCATAATAATATAACATTATAAATAAATAATTATTATATAAAAAGTGGATCATACTATTTTAAAATATGCAAATATGATAAATTACTATTCTGATAACTTAATTAAAAACATTTCAAATTATAGCATATAATATGAAAATAATATGCACCTGAAATAAAACATAGTATGCAAAAATCATAAATACAAATAAAATTCATTTTTTACTATTAATAAATAATCCGATTAAGTTAAATAATTTTACTTTTGGGAAATGTATGTATTCAAGCACAAGTGCGTGTGCGGCACAACTGCTCCCAAAAGCTGTTAATACACAACTGAAACATTGTCTTTCTGCTTTCTTCTTCCATAATCATTACACTGAAACACGAATAGGAATTTTGGCAAGAAAATCTTGTGGACATCAAACACATCCATCATAAAATGTAATATAATTATAATATCAACATCTATAATATAAATATGAAATATGAAAGTGCTTCTGATATCCTTAATAAATTTATTAAATACATCCATGGATGAACATTATGACAATTGTTCATTATTTTGCAAAAAATATCTCATTAACATTAAAATTCAGATTTTCCAAAGATACTCTATTAAAGCTAACTATCTTAATTTGTTGTGATAAAAAAATTATTTGGGAGGAGACTGATTTTTTTACATCTTATTCATCAAAACATCATGAAAATACTTATTGTAAATATCATATTTGTATTCACAGCAGTCTCCATAGTAACCACATGGAGAACAAGAACATTCCTGGTTTAAAAACATTATTGCAGACATTTATACAATACTTAAATGAAGAAAAGTTATTTAAATTTATTAAATATAATGTCATTTTGGCATGTATATTTTATTTTCATTTATAAAGTGAAAAACTTAAATTCTTCATATTTTTTAAGCAGATTGGTGCATATTGATTTTTCATTATCCACTTTGAAAATGATTTCTTTCTTCCAAGGAGCCATTTTTCAATTAATAATATATCTTTTAGTAGAATAACAGCACAGATAAATTGTTATTGAAGTATAAATACTATTATTAATTTAATATTCTTTTGTAAACTTAAATAAATTATTTTAAAAATGCCTAACAAGGTACACTCTTTATATCAAAATACCGCTTTTATTCTTAATTCTTTGACTGTTTTTTATGAGGCTCCTCGTCGACATCTGAAATCACTCTAACTCAGCCAGTTTTTATACGAAAATATTCGTTAAACATGTATTGAATTCGTTTTTAAAAGTTCTGTACGATGGTGACATCTTCCAATTTATTTTAGAAGTAAAAAATAGAAAAAAACGCATTTAAACCTAAACAAAGAAGGAACATTATTTGTGATTGGTTCTTAGCATGCTCTCAGCCGAAAAAGACATTCTGATTGGCTGGAAAGAACAAAGAAACTGCCTGATCAAAGAAAATAAAGAAAAACGCTGAGATTTTCATTTTGAATACGATTTAATTATTATAAAAGAATATTTTGAGAAATTAAAATTATTTTCAGAGAGAATAATAAAAAAACAAAATTATTTTCGAAAAATATTGAAGATTTAAGTAAACATATTGAAGATGTAGTAAAAAGAAATATTTACTTTTCTATAATGTAAAAGTTGATCTTTTTGTTTACATTATAACTTTTATGTTGCCGATATTGAATATTTTAGAATAAATAAATAGCAATTTATTTTTGAAAGAACTTTCGTTTTCTTCATAACCTGAAAAATTAATTATATACTTTTTATAAACGTATCTGAGTTGAATTTAATATTATAGGCGAATATGTTTTAACAATAGGCTTTGTCTTCAGTTTGTGAGTTGGCCAATTAAAAGATTTGATTGTTATCTGATACAACCAATGATAAAATTAGCGGTTAAAAGGTTAAGGATCTTTTACTCAAGGTAAATAAATTCTAGACAATTTGACATGAATGAATGTTTTTAATAAAATGTCAAAAAGTTATTAACACTTTCTGTCACACTATTTCCAATAAGCAATTAAAGCATTCTATAATAACTAGACATTCAAATGAACTTTGAAATTGGCAATAGTCTTGAATCATTATAATGACAATAATAACTATTGAAGTTATCCAATACAGAAAATTTAAACGATAACATTCTAAACATTGTAATAATGAAATAATATTACCATCAAAAGTAGAAGATTTTTCTTAAGCTCAAAAAATAATAAAATTGAAAAAAAATTACACTTTAAATACTCAACTGGAGGTTTTAAAATTCAACTGTTACAAATAAAAATAAAAATTAAAATTGATTGAGGACTTTAAATAGATGAAAATACCACATATTTACACTATTAGTTATGTAATAATTGTATAAGACTTCTGTTTAACCATTTAAACTATAATCTCTTCCATGATTAATTCAAATCCTTGACCTATGTATAACTAGGGAAAGTTATTAGGTAAATATTTACCTAATTAATATTCATATTTTAAATCAATCAATTTTTGAATAGACAATTGAAAGAAAATTAATTAAAACACTTTCTGGTTGCAAATAAAATAATTACTTAAAAATTACAGACACCGGGATGAAATAAAAATATTACATAATTGAAATTTACATTGTATCTTTAATAAAAACAAATATTACAAATAATATTTACTACATTTATTTATTATTGTTTAAATCTAAACAAGTTTCATAATAGAATAGTTAAATTGTGCTTTAAAATTAGACATTGAATAATATTTCCAAATAAATAATGTTAAAATTTAAAACTCTTTCACTCATTTATTCAGTCATTCATTTATCTATTTTAAAATTTATATTTTTAATAATTAGCTCTATTAAACTCTTTACAAATGAATGAATTTAAAATATTTAACTATAATGTTATGTGTTAAAATTAAGATAGACTAAAATATTATAGCTCTAATTTAAATACCAGCAAATCAAATATGGTGTTTGAACCCAGTTCCTTAACCTTAAATTTAACACAAGATTTTAACATTTTTAAATGATTTAACTATGATTAAAATATAATTATTTACTTAAAATGCATTATTTATCATCTAAATTACCAGTTATTTAAAACTTTAAAGACTTTAGTATGATAACCACTTACTTAAGCTCAAAAGTATTACAATTTAACCTACATAAGGTTATTTTGTAGCTATACAATATATTAAATACTAATATAGTATCTTTTATATGCAAAAATACAACATTATAAAGTACTAACAATAATGCATTCATGACAGAATTAAACTATGTAAATTCTTTTTGCTATATTCGTACAAGGTTTGCCTTAATATTTAGCTTCTGCCAAAGCTATATATATATATATATATATATATATATATATAGCTTTACATATATATATATATATATATATATAAATGCAAAACCATAAAACAATACAGTACTAGATTAAATTCAAAATTTTACCAAAATCCTTACACAACCATGGTTTCATCTACTACAAATAGACCTTCTCAAGTGAAAATCAACCTAAAGGAAAACATATATATATATATATATATATATATATATATATATATATATATATATATATATACAAACAAACAAACCTTCCCATAATTCATTTCAAACTCCACCTTCCCTTAATATCAAAAGAAGTCTTCATAAGATTGATAGCCTCAGAATCAAGGAGTTTTATCATCAAAGTCTCATTTATTCTTTTTTTTTAACTCATTCTTTTCATAAAAGGATGATGATTATATGTCTTTACCATTTAAAGCATCAATTTATAATTTGGTTTATAGGAATAGTCATTTGTTAGGTGGAAAGAAGGTTTCATGGAGGAAATGTTCTGATTTGAATTCATTACTTAATGGTTCAAAGCAGTCTATTGATAGTAGGTCTAATCCTGGTATTGTTTATAAAATTCCATGTAGTTGTGGTAAATTTTATGTAGGCCAGAGTAAATTTAGCCTTAATGAAAGGGTTAAGATTCATATAAGTAGAGTTAAACATAGGTATCTTAACTCAGCTTTATATATTCATGAATTGAATACAGGTCATAGAATATTGTTTGACAATGCTTCGGTTATTTTTTATGAAAAGAATGAGTTAAAAAAAGAATAAAGGAGACTTTGATGATAAAACTCCTTGATTCTGAGGCTATCAATCTTATGAAGACTTCTTTTGATATTAAGGGAAGGTGGAGTTTGAAATGAATTATGGGAAGGTTTGTTTGTTTGTATATATATATATATATATATATATATATATATATGTTTTCCTTTAGGTTGATTTTCACTTGAGGTCTATTTGTAGTAGATGAAACCATGGTTGTGTAAGGATTTTGGTAAAATTTTGAATTTAATCTAGTACTGTATTGTTTTATGGTTTTGCATTTTTATTTTTTGCTAGTATAGTGTTAGACAGTTTTGGTTTTGATATATATATATATATATATATATATATATATATATATATATACTAATATTACCTATACTTATTGACAATTCTATATATATATATATATATATATATATATATATATATAAGAATTGTCAATAAGTATAGGTAATATTAGTATAAACATTTTTTATATGAATTTACTATTTTAAACCAAATATATACTTAAATTATAATATAAACCAAAATCTTAAATCTCCATTTATGCCTTGAAGGTGGATAAACTAAATATTAAGCAAGTTTGTATCAATGGCCTTCTTCTTGTCTTCTAAACTATCCATTTATAGGCTCTCATTTTCTAGTGTAATCTGAATATCTTGAGGATGTTTTCAAACAGTTTGTTTTTGTAATAATTGATTGTTTTTCTTTGTATTGTAATTAATCAATTTGTCAAAATGCTAGCTCTCATTTTAATCTGCTAAGTACATGCATACTTTCTAATTTACTATCATTTTAACTATTTGAATAGAGTACAATTAAATGTATTGTATCTGACTAGTATTGTTTTTTTAATTTACCCTGTTTTATACTTTAAGTCTGTTTGTGCTTTATTTTTTTATTTTTATTTGAGCACACATTTACAAACACATATGGATTCCACCTTACTTATATACACAATGCATACAAATAACAGAGTAACATCATTTAATAAGAATATAATCTTCTGCAGTCTGAAACATGATCCTAACTTATATTCATTAAAAATATCATTAGACTACAGCTACTTATTTTTTACATTACAAAATATCTAAAATAGTTTTTGGAAATAATCTTCTAAAAAATTGACTGGCATTTCTTGGATTGTGATGCAGACACACATATTGGATTGCTTTCTTAGCACTAATATGTTCGTTCAACTCAGATAATATGATGCTAGTTTTGAAGAAAAAGGTTATTTACTTCCTATTATAACATATATTTTATCTCAGAATATAGTGCCATCTGGGGAGCTTTTAAAATATAGGAACAAGAATTTCTTCAAATAGTTGAAGACAGCAAAGAAATTGGCTGCTATGGAATATTCAAAATATTTTTTATCAAATCTAATGGTAAAGTTAGTTGGATTTAATATTACTAATCTCATAAACAGATTCAAAATAACACATGATTGATATGCTTATCTGCTTTAGAAATGAAACGTCTTACTTTTGCAATTGTGACTAAATGCAGTTATGCAATAATATAGTTGATGCCTGTCAAATTTATGCATGCATTAACAGAATTTAGTGAATCTATCACCTGATAGGAGTATATACAGTTTCCTTAATAATCCATAATCCTACAGAATTCTTTACAATGTTTGTTAATTCCTTAATTCATTTTTGCCAATATAATAAACCATGGTTTTTTTTTGTTTTTGCTTTGTATTATCTGTTATATTAAAAGAAGACTTTATTTTTAGCCTTCAGGTTAAAACATGTATTTTAATGAAAATAAAATTTCTTCAATAAATTTCTATCAGTAACATAAATTTTGCTAAAGAATACATTTAAGTAATTAAATTATTGTTTTATAAAACAAAAATAATAATAAGGTATATATTTATTTAACAGAAAACATTTTTTATTTAGAAATAAACATTTTGTTTTCTATTAATAATTTTTCAATTGACTGATTTTATGCTAATTGATAGATATTTTAAAATAAAATCTGGATAAACACATCACATACTTATGGAGAAACTAATATTTAATTTAATTTCAAACAAATAAGTGAATAAATTATGCACAAAATTGCATTTTTTATTTTTCCAAAAGTCAAAGTCAATTTTTTATGAGCAGAATTGCACATTGGCATGGAATGTCTCTTATAAAGCTTCAATGTTTGATTTTGAATCAACTTTTCACTGAAAGATAATGCCATCTAGGTATTTAAATTAGATCTAATACTAATCAAAATACATTTCATTTCTAGTTTTTGCCTTCAAATAAATTCAAAAATGTAAAATGAACATGAAGCCTTCTTAAATATGATTGTACCACTATTACAATAGATTATAACAATTGGTCAAACAGTTAATATTTAGCTTTCTAAAAATCAAAGTGTTAAATAAATAATAAACACCTTTTAAATTTTATATAAATTTTAATATAAAAAGTGATTTATAGAAAGCATTACAGTAATGATGACATAACTTTCTGGATAAATGGAAACTGATTAAGCAATATTAAAAACTTCACATAAAAGCATTACGGAATTCAAATATAAAGTAGTTCTTTGTTATACTGTTTTTAATTTTAAATAAATGTTAAAAAATGTAAACCATAAAAGGCATACATTAGTTAAAATATCTTTATTCATGCTAAGTGGATACTTTATGTATCATAAGCATAGCTTAATAAATAAGTACACTCAACTAGTGATAGAATGCTATTTATGTTTACAAAATGAATATTTTTATTTGATTATAATAAATATAACAAAAGTTATAAAACTATCTACATTCAAATCTGTTTTATGAGGTACATAATGAAATAAATATTCTGCAAGATTATTGCTAATGATAATAAAAGTACTAATAAAATGAATTTTTTGAAATCTCAATCATTTAATAACTATCTGCATGTGTTTTTAAGAAATTGTTTCAGCAAAATAATTAAACACCATTAAGAATAAACTAATCTAAATACTATATTATGTTAAGTAAATGCTTGCATTAGGATTTAATGTCACCAAACTCTTCTTTTTGTGGTTTGTTAGGGATTCTTAATATGAAGATTATTTTTTTGGGAGATTAAAAACAATTTATTTATTATTTTAGCAAATTTTATCTTAAATTTAATGCTTGTAATTCTGATATTAAAGATCTTATTAGCAATAAATAGAAAACTTGAGATAAATGAATAAATAATAATAATAAGATGTACCCGATTTCATAGCCTTATTTTAACTGCAAAAATAATGTTATTAATAGTCACAAGATGAAAACAGTTAGGAACATAATGGATAATGTTAGTCGTAGAATGAAACTTTGATGAGAAATTTTGAAAAAAATAACAATATTAAAATGAAATATGCCTATGCATATGAAAAGTAAGATTCATAATAAATGTGTTTACTAGTTCTTACTTGTGGATCTGAGATTTGAACACTCAACAGACAAATGAGTCAGAGACTTGAGACCACTCAACAAAGTGTACAGAGATGTATATTAGGAATAAAACAAAAAAATCAAAAATGACATATATGGATGACAAAACAAGCAGGTATTTCTGAGATCACTGAAATAATTAAGAGATTGAAGTAGGGTTGGACTGGACATGTTGCTAGAAAAGATGGTAATAGAGAGATAGTTGAAATCGTAAACTGGATTCTAAGAGATTGTAAAAGATCACATGTGAGATGGATGGATCTCATAGGAGAGCACAAAGATGATGTAGAAAAAAAGGACTAAAGATGAGAGAAGATGGAATGAACTTGGAGAGATCTTCATCCTGCAGTGAATCGATTATTGTTGAAAATGATAATGAATTTTGATATATACATAAATACAGACACAGTATATATATATATATGCTTTTTACCATATGCTGTTTTTGCTTTTATATCATTTATATTCGGTGAATATAAATAATACTGTTGCAAAAAGAATATTATATAACAATAATAATGAATAAATACTACAGTAGAAAAAAATGGCCGCTAAGTAATATAGATTTAATTATTTAATAATACTCATCAAAAAAAGAAGAAAATTCAAACCATTACGCTGCCTTTTCTTATATTTAAATTATTCACACAATATAAAAAAAAAATATTTTTATAAAACAGCAATAATTTTCCACGCTGTTTATCGGCAAATAAAGATTGGAAAAAATATTTGCTTAAAAAGCTTTTCAGTCTTATTTTTATTATACCACTATTGCTGTTATATAAAGATATTTAATTTTATATTAGATAATTAAATAGTGGTTAAAAGGAAATGTTTTTAATAAATATGTTACTAGTAGTTCTGAGATTTGGACATTAAACAGACGAGTAATACCGAGATTTCAGATCACTCAATGAAGTATGGAAAAATGTATGTGAGGTGTAACAAGAAAAGATCAAAAACGAAATACAGTGAGAGAACAAAGAGTTGTTACTGACTCATTGAAAGAATTAAGATACTGAAGTGGAGTTGGGCTGGACATATTTCTAGAAAAGATGATAATAGATGGACAGTTGAAATCTTGAACTGGATTACAAGAGATTGGAAAAGACCTAGAAAAAGATCATGTGTGATATTTATGGATGAAATAAGAATGTTCTGGGGTTATGTGGAAAAGAAAGGCTAGAGTTCAGAGAATATAGATTGAATTTGAAGAGATCTTCACCCTGCAGTAGATCAATAATGGTTAAAATGATGATGATGAATTATTTAGTAAATATATATAATTTTGCTTATATAAAATTGCCAATTTGTATATATCGTTAAGATGATTAATAAGTTTAAAGTTAAAAAAAAAGAAAGTTGGGTAGTTACTTTTATTCTCGCCCATTATAGAAATGGTTACAATCTTTCAGTGCAATTTTCATTTAAAAATAATTAATCTCTTGCTATAAATCTATTAATTACTGATATCATCATCAGCTTTTGAAATAAGTTGAGAAACCTATATACATCGCAATGCAATTTCTATTTAAGTTTACTCACAATCTTTAAAATGAGTGTTAGAATTAGACTTACATAAAACTTATATTGCTATGATTAAACCTGTCTCAATTTACTTTCAAAAACTACTGATCGCACCAATTAGTAATGGAAACATCTTTCCAAGGAAGAGATTGATTATTTTTTTTGTCACATGGAAGATTATAGAAATTTCTATAGAGGGCATATAGAAAAATTAAAATTATTTACATATTTGTGCGGTATTTAAATATATAAATATATATGTGTGAATTTAAACGGAAAATAACCGATTTCTACCAGCCATTAATAAATAATACTTATATGTGAATAAATATCAATAAAAATACGGTAAAACCTATTACTCATTAAAGTTTTATGTATTTAAAAGAACATTTATTGACAATACTGGAAACTGGATGTGATATTTATAAATCATCAGAATTTAAATGCAACTTAAATCATTTTGAAATTATATCTTTATATTACAACAGTTGTGTGTAATCTGTAAATCATTACCCCTTAAGGGGTTGTAGTAAAATTATTGAGGTACATGAAACCTTTGAGAAGTTCTCATGTTGGATAATATGCAGTTTTTTCTAAGATCTATGTATTATGTGGTAAAACAATTTTTATTACTACTATTTTTATATGCTTATAATAAAAGTAAAGTATTTATATTATGAAGAAAATGTGATTACAGTACATAAATTCATGTTTGAAATGTGATATTTAATGAGAGAAAATAAATAGATGCTATAACACTATATTTGCATTTAGTTTTTGTTAGGTATTATTATATTATTACATTTACACAAATGAAGTCACCATTCATAAAAAATGCTCGGAAAAAAAAATTAGTACATGTGCTTTTAACTACAGAGATATAATAATTACACTGTGAAGAAAATGTGAATACAGTGCACAAATTTATGCTTGAAATATGATATTTAGTACAAGAAAAATAGATCCTACAGTGGAATATTGATATGTAGTTTTAATAAAATGAAACAACAGATGGCCTTTTATGTCTATGTACAATTTTCACAATTATTTATATTAAATGTTTAAATAAAATATTAAAGTAACCAATTAAAAAACTATTGCCTATTTAAGCCAGGTGCTTCTAGTTTTTAAATAAACTTCAAATATATTCAATGCCAATTCATTGTGTACAATAAATAAGATATTCTCTTTGATCTGACCTTTAACTGTATATATAAATGAATCAACCATTAAAAGCAAGAAGATTGGAACTTTATATTACCCCCAATCTTAGTTTACAAACAATCAACTCAAATTACCATTTCAAATATTAATGTAAATTAAATACTAAAAATTTTAATCACACTAATTTATTTTTATGATTAATAAAATATATCACATTTAGGAACATAAATACTTCAAAGTCATGATGGAATATGTTACTAGGATATATTACAAGCAGATTCTAAAGAACCACTGTTAAATAAACTTGCAAACACATTTATCCTTTTATATACCAGCCAGATGCATCAAACCTTGGAAAGACCATCTTTTTTTTAATTGGTTGCTTTAAATTTTTTTTAAAGATTTAATATAAATTTAACAAAAAATGTAATAATTACAGACAACTGCTTCATCTGTTATTAATGATGAAATTACAGCATTATGAATAAATGTAATAGTTTTTTTAATAAGGCCATCCTTTTTGTAATAGCTTTTTAATTAGTTGTTTTAATAATTTTTTAAGATTTAATGTAAATTAAACAAAAGATTTTAAAAATTATGGACAACTGCTTCACAAAAAATTATGGTTATTAATGACAAAAGGACAGCATTATGAACAAATATAATATTAAAACAGGCAAAACTCACTATATATATTGCCACACACAGCAAGCTAGAGTAATCAATGGATGCCTGAAGGCTTGTGCATAAAATCTCCATCTAGTGCCTACTCATCCAATATCCCCAGACTAGTTTCTGGCTTATGGCTCATAGTTTTGTAGTTAAATGGAGATAAAAGGTGGTTGCTGGAGGGTTGCATTAGATCCTAAGATCTAGGTGCAGTGCTCTCAGATCCAAGGCTTTTCACTGATGAAGGCCATAAGCCAGAAACTAGTCTGGGGTTATTGGATGAGTAGGCACTAGATGGGGATTTTATACACAAGCCTTGTGGCATCAATTGATTACTCTAGCTTGCTGTGTGTGGCAATATATAGTGAATTTTTCCTGTTTTAATAACAGTTATACACAAGCATAAGAGGTGGTGGTCATGTGATGGTTATTGGCTTAAACAAATATAATAGTGGTTTTTAATAAGGCCATCCTTTTTGTAATAGGTTTTTGAATTGGTTAACATTTTTTTAAAAAAATTCAATGTAAATTAAATGAAAGATTTTAATATTATATTGTGGGAAATTCACGGTTGAAAAATGCTTAGAACAATCCAGCCTATTTGGCACAGTTTGGAATGTACCCAGCCAGGTATTAATAAAACTAAATTAAAATTTAAAGTATTAAATATATACCTGTTAAATTTTATATATAACAGTTATGGACAACTCTTATGGTGTATTAAAAGTGTTGTCAATTTGACATGTGATTGTTTGTGATTTTGATATGTGATAACCTTATGGAGAAACATTCATACATACACGAATCAGATAGTAGAGAAAATAGAGATTTTATATAAAAGATGCCAATTCATTTTTGTTTGATAAAAGAAAATGTTTCACTTTTATCTGACCTTGACTATATGCTAATTCCACGAAGTACTTATATTCCTAAGCATTACATATTTGATCAACACTAAAATTTAGCTGTGATTAAAATACTGAATCAGTAAACTGTTGAGTCGTTTGTAAATTAAGATTGTTGCTAATATAAAGTTTTGGATTTTTTGGCTATCATTGCTTGATTTATTTACAATTTAGGTTAAGGTCAGTGGAAGTGGGTACCTTTTTTTCAGACAAAATGAATTGGCATTGATGTATAAAAAGGTATATATATATTTTCAAGTTTATGTAACAATGGTTCCTTAGAATCTGCTGGCAGTTATTCTAGTATGCATTGGATGATGATTGTTTTATGATGTATTTATATTCTTAAACATCACATTAAATTATTTATATTTGATTAATTATTATTATAGATGGGCTATGCATATTTACTACTTATATACACACACAATATATATATATATATATATATATATATATATATATATATATGCATCAGTGGTGAAAAAGTAAATTTTTAATTTATCTGATGTTTAAATTATGGTGGCATTTATCTCTATATTATCTTCATTCATCTTTAGTATGATATCATGCTCCCTTCAAGGTAATAACCATTTTCTTTCATCCATCATACAACACACTTATCGGGATACAGCAAATATTGATTTGCAAGAAATATATATGCATAAATTCAATGACAATGTTATAGTAGCATGTGTAGACAAATACTCAATTTTTCAGTACCCCATGTCACACAAGTATAACAATTAGTTATTTTAAGCCACATGCTCTTCTAAATAATAAAAGTTCAATAAATGAATAGTGAAAAAAAGTTGTCTGGAGTTCCACTCTTCTCCATTACCACATTTTAAATGCCTCCAATCTTTTCCTAATATTATTATTCAATGTCCAGGATTCACAACCATATAACAATACACCCCATGCATAGTATTCAACCAGTATTTTTTCTGAAGTCCCTTTTCACCTGTATTTGAATTTAATTCCCCTATTATTATTAGTGATGAAATTTTCTATAAATTATAGATCATGGTTAAGTATGTGTTTAAAAAATTGTCAAAATGACTAAATGATTATTATACTTTGATAGTTTAAATTTAGAATGAATTTAGTGAAGTTGTTATAATAACTGAGTAAATTTACCTTTTTTATTTGATTATAATTTCATATGTGTATATGTCTATTAGTCTAGATTGCAGGAGAAAAGTGACATTTATTTACTATTTGTTTATTATTTTCTCCTGATACTACGTGACATTGGGTTTCTAAACTAGGGCAAAATTATGTGTTTCAAAAATTCATGTTAATGTGGGAATTTTCTCTCTTCTTTTCTTTCTTTATATATGATTAAACATTATAAGTATATGTAATAAAATTGGATTGGAGGTATTGGAGTAACTTATGATGGATCTTTTTTAGGTGGTGGTTATGATAGTCAAGATATAAATATCTGAAGCATAAACTTTTCTTAGACAACTGTACTTTGACTTTCAGGTGAATGGAATCTGTGATACGAAGAGCCTAGAATTTATGTTTTATATATTAAGCTTCCACACTCTGCCCTCAATAAACAGACTAATAAACAACTCAAAAGATAAATTCGCTGTGGAATAAATGCTTCACACTGTATACAAGAGTTCATGCACTCAAGCTGGATTCAACATAATCTACTATGGTGAATCATGGGCCAACCTGCTGCTAGCCTATCAGAACATCAATATTTTACAAAAAAGGTCAAAGGGTATTCCAGAATATAAATCCATATTCCTCTAACACCAAAATGCTATGGCTCATACATTTCAGTCCACAGTAGCCAACATTACATACATAAAGAAAAACGATGCCAGGCATAAGATTAGAGTGACATGGCTCATAGCCAACAAGTCCAGCTCCATAAACAAAATGGAATACTGTTTCCCCCTCTCAAAAACGCAGGTTATCTAATTCGCTGCATACATGTGACTAAATTTAAATAAACCTATGTTATATATTGACCCATCATCCTACTCAACCGTCAGTTCTATGAATATGAGACTATAAAGTTTCGAAAATAAATCCTGAGCTTTTCTTATCCCAATGTCCAAGCGCTTGAAAGTCAAATGACAGTGAAGATGTAAAATGATTTTTTCTTCGTCATATATTATTACAGCCGATAGGAAATAAGATATTGATCATTCCAACTCAAAAAAGATCGTTAAAAAGTACTCTAGAGTTTAGTTTTGCGATGATTGAAAAAAAGAATGTGATTAGATGCTATGGATAATATACATTGCGTATATATGATTATATATACAGAAATACACAGGTATTTTATTAAATATCTATAATTCTACTATAGGCTTACGCACGCTACAAGTACTAACAATTCACCTATCTTTCTGTTTCCGCTATCGAAATGAACATCACTTTCGGTGAAGTATGACCACAGGAGCGAGCTTATGTTTCTCTTTCTAAACTGCAAGCACGCACAGATTCTGATATATATAGAATATATTTCTGTATCATTTTCTTTCATTCCTTTGTCATCTGTCATTTATTTAATCAAAGTTTTCAATGGACTGAGCTGAGATAAAAATCAGTCTATGACGTGTTTTATCACGTTTTTAAAAACCATCAAAAAAATGAGTAGGAGAGAGAGAGAAAATTCGTCTTTTATATCTACATTTTTTTCTTTTATTTTGCTTCAACTTTTAAGAAACGTAATAAAATAATAATGATAGAAAATACAGTTTTATTGTAGTGAAAAATAAAACCAAAACAGAATTAAATTTTTGATCAATAGTTCAGACTGTCGAAGTGATGCAAATGTTTAATAACTGGTTTGTTTCTTAGAAAACTCATGTTTGACAAGATTTTTGACGGCCTGAATAATAAAAACATGATTAAAGGTAATTTGAAGTTGAAATAGAGCAAATGAATAGCGAAGATAGTATTAGTTTTTAATGATGTTCTAAAAAAGATGAATAAAATGTGCTTTCACAATAATTTAGAAAAATCCTCAGAAATGCAATAATAAAAAAAATGGCTTTAAATTAATTGGATTTTTAGTTTACTTCAATTAATAACGTTTAAAAAAAAAGATAAATAAAATCAAAGTAATTTATTTAAATGATCCATTTTTTCCTAATTTTAAGCAAATATACATATATATACTGCTATTCTCAACCAGTGAGAAAAGTAAAAGGAATAAAGAATCTTAAATCAATATTATGACTCAGTGCGAGATACCATGCGGGGCAATGCCATCTATTTTCGTTTTTGAAACCTGCTGATGTACGTTAAAGATATTAGAACTTCAAGGATGTTCCAAAAATTTTTAAAAAACCATGATAAAATAGGAGACCAATCAACATGATCTTGATTTGGAAAAAAATACTTACAATTGTAAAATGCTATCTTCATTGGATTGGACATAAAAAACAAATGAACAATATAAGACTTCCTTATAGTGATATCAACATTGGTTTGCATAGGAGAGGCAAAACCCATTCCCATTATAAATGTAATCTCAAAGGCATTCTAAAAAAACTGCATTGTTGAGTATTTTTTGGAAGGTTTGTGATGATGGTATTTTAGTTGCATTTTTATATAGGACTACTTTCATAACCTAATGCGAGAACACTACGGTATTATTGTCCCCTCTTTTTCAAGGGTTGCTGGCAATGACCTAGTGTGATTATAAGTAATGTATGAAAAGCACTAATCAACTTTGCTTTCAAGAAAATTTGGAGAAATCATCAGGAAGCTTATAGATAAGCATATGAAATTTCTACTGACTGTTGATTCTGGCAGGATAGCTCATTTGGTTAGAGCATTACCTTAAAATTCAATACTCATGAAGGGTCAGGTTTGAATGCTGTCACTAGTCAGGCCAGCAACACCTGAAAAAGAGGGGAGAATAATAACACATAAAACATTCTTGTATTATATGATGGAAATACTCCACTACAAAAATGCATTGTTGAGTGTTTTCTTGGAGAAAAAATGAAGGAGAATAGAAAGAACATAGCTTGTTCTATATTGTAATTGACAAAATATACAATTCACATGAAAATCATCTAAGGGCAATCTGCATATGCATTCTTCATTCTGATGTCATAGAACCACAATTTTTTCTTTTATAGCTCACTAAAATCAACTAGACACATGAGATTCTTATTCTATTCTAATTAAAATATTGACTGCAAGACAATGACAAAATGCTAAAAATTTAGTGAAACATTACAATTTATTCATGTATATACTTAAAGATAACATGTACGATAGCATAAATTGACTGCCTGGTCAATTTATAAAAAAAAAAGAAATAAATGATTGATTTAATAATTAAATTTAGTCGTGTGATAATTAAATTTATGCATAATAATTTATGTATAATACAGTTTAAATGCTTCTTAACATATATTAAGTAATTCTGAAAAGATATAAATTCACTGAATAAGCCAATGATCACAAACAATTATTATTACAGTTTTAAGATTGATAAATCTACAATCTGAGAATACAATAAATTTCTAAACTATTTAAATAATTGGACTACCATAAATGCTTTCAGGTTGTAATTCAGGTAAATAAGTAATGCTATATAAACAAATGTAAAAGGGAAACATTGGTGTTACATTAATTATTGATATATATATATATTCTAACTAACGAAAAATTTAAAAAAAAAAAAAATGATGACAATTAAAAAAAAAAATTCATAATAAATAAGTTTTTACCAAATGAATCCCTTCTTTGTTAAACGAGTAAGTTTTGGGCTAGGGGATTGATGTTTAATAGGCTTCCACGTTGTAGCCATTTCTAACTAACGAAAAATTTAAAGAAAAATGAAGAAGGGTCATTTCTAACTAACGAAAAATTTAAAGAAATAAAGATTTCTTAAAAATATAAATTAACGACAGATGCACTTCTTAAATGCACTTCTTAAGTATCAATTAAAT
>JAQFVV010006683.1:423044-484223 GCA_028023455.1 Epiperipatus broadwayi | reverse complement strand
GGCAATAATTTTAATTTATCCAAAATTTCCTCCAAAATTAAATCGGGTGAATTTTTAGCAGTCATAGATGAATCCAAAACATCACTAGCCTTAGAAAACTAACTCTACAAGCAGCACACCTCCATTCTTGCTTCTTTTTTATAGACATTCTTCGGTGAGTAGTATCACTCAACAATGCACATGCAAAGTGCATACCAGACGTACAACCAAAGCAGGATACGAAATTACCATTTTTTGGTAAAAGTTCTTTAGAAATAGAACATGAATCCATCATTAAAAATTTAAAAAGTTAAAAAATCAAGAGAACAAGTAAACACGTCTTTACACTAGAAAACCGGAAGTAATAAAAATAATAATAATAATAATAATAATGATGATGATGATGATAATAATAATAATAATAATAATAATAATAATAATAATAATAATAATAATAATAATAATAATAATAATAATAATAATAATAATAATAATAATAATAATAATAATAATAATAATAATAGGAGAATATCAGTATACATTTTAATAAAAGCAAATATAAATTAAAGCTATTAGTTATTATATATAAATATATTTTAAAGTTTGAAAACTTTTATTTATTTAAATGAGATTTTTTTTAAAAAAAAGTTTAAATATATTAATTTCCACTTTAAGATATACAACTAACCTTAATAAGATAATATTTTTATTAAATATACAGACTAACCATTATTTTTAACTTTGCACTTAAAAATTTAAAATGAAAATTAAATTTAAAAACAAATCTTGCATAAAGCACTCACATTTGAATGAAAAACTTTAAGTTCTATATATATACGTACACACACAATGTTTTTGGTTTTTGTTAGTGCATGCTTGATCTCAATTCCATCATATCACAACTATCCTTCGGCATAAAAAGTTAGACCTGCTCTCTTACTAAGCATGCATTTTAAAAATATTTTACAGGTGAGTTAAACATAAACATATGGAATAATCCAACTTCATACACACACACACACACACACACACATATATATATATATATTGCAGAGGCTTCTACTATGTGGTGATGCTGAACTGAGATCAGATCCATATAGCTATCTGGCTTGCTATGCTGAGTTTGATGACATTACATGTCTAAAAGATTCATGCTTGCAAGCTGAATAGAAACTGTTTCATAAATGCTCAGAGTTTGTGTTTAGATCTAGTTTCTAAAATTCCTATCTTTCACTGTTGATAGCAAATAGCTTGAAATCATGATCTGAAAGTGGAATTAAAGTTAGAGATAGTGAATGCATGCTCTGATGTTTATGGAAACATACGCTTGATGGTGTTTTTGGTAGAATGCCATCTGCTGACATAAATACAAGTGTTAGCAAGTTTTTATCTTGTGTTTTGTTTTTCATATATATATATATATTGTACCAAAACCAAATTGGCACATATATCTAAAATAACTTTGTCGTAAAAAAATTATTAAAACAAAAAAATCTTTTGCAAAAGAGTTTGAAATAAAAGTTGAAAAATCATTGATTTAAAGTGGGAAGGGTTTTTTCTTAAAGTTAAACTGAAGGTTTTATAAAAAGTAAGTAAAGAGTTTATTATTATTAGTGAAATACAATTTAAAAGCTTTAAAAAAAATATATAAATCTCTTCATTTAAATTAAAGAAGAAAAATAATCTTAAAACTAGTTTTGATGTGTAGAGTAAAATTATATATGTGCGTGCGAATGTAAAAAAAATGTATCAGTATTGAATATTATAAATAAATGAAATATGTATTTAAAAAAAAACACAGCGGTGTGCTACTAATTAAAGATATGAAAACAACAAGTTTTGAAATAGCTACTACTAATTAAACAATCAATCAAAAAACACATTGTCTTAGAATTAATTGCTAAAGAATTTCGACAACAGATATTTACCAGAGGATATCAAAAGGAAAACATTTCATCAGTATAAATACGGAATATTTTATCTGACAATCAGTTAAGAGTTTTTATTCACTCTAGTTTGCAGTGGCAGTCTTGTGCAATTTCTATTATGAATCCAGAAACAAACATGCATTGTTGAGCAGCTTTTGGAAATATATGCTTGTGCTCCAGCCTTTTTAGTCCAACAAGATCATCAAAACCTGCCTGAGAAATAATGTCTGCATAACAACTCAGAAATCCTCCGTCCAACATTCAACTGTCTTCAGGAATAAAGCAAATTGTTTCGCATAAAATCTCTTCAAGAAACGTCCAAATCTAACCGGTTAGATATAATCCATCAGAAGCAGCAGAAGCAGCCAACAGCAAGCAATATCCACATTACCAAAAATCCTAGGTAAACCTTTATTTATTATCATTTATACATAGTAGCCACTGCTGTAATTCGTAAATATTCAAGATTCAAATTATGTGAACTCTATCATACATAAAATGAACTATTGATATGTGTGTTTAAGTTTCAAATGCTATTAATGCTTTATTATTATATTTGTGAATGCTATATGGTTTAATATGTGCGTGATCATTATACCAGTGTATTAGATAATTGAGATAAATGCTAATGTTCTACTATTAAAATCTACAAGAATATTTAAACTAGTTCAGAAATGTTAATTTAAAATGTGTGTGTATTATATTAAAGTTATAGAATATTTAAAATTATTTAATGTTAGTTAATAAATTGTCTTTAAAACTTAAACTTTATTTGTCGGTCAATTCTTTTTACCAACCTTTTATTAATTCTTTCCACCACTAATTTTGTATAATTTTGTTATTGAATTAAAATTAGTCTGAGCTAGTTTTAGGGAATGTTTCGAGCACTGGATTATGAGCCTACTACCCGAATACATTAGTCTTCAGACTAGCTGGCACCTTGGGATTTACCCCGAAACAAATAAAGTATTTGGATAGTAGGGGTTTGAATCTAGAAGCTGAGATGAGCCATTGTTGATAGTTGAAGCTATGAATAAGATCTCCCATTTTGCTCGAATGTGCCGGTTCATTCATGTAACCTTTATAAGATTATAAATGTATTATGAAGGAGTTTGAAACCAGCCAAAACTTATATATACGCATAAGTAAGTGGTTTTGTGGGATCGACCCATGTACATAAATGGCTTTACCCAACGTTTGGGGTCGAATCTGTCAAGGAATGACAGTTAAATAAATACTTTGTTTCTTGTTTAGAAATAAAAACCTTAAAGAAATCTAAATTACATATGTGAAAGTATATTAAATTAAAAATAAAAAAAAGAATTGCCCAAAAACTTTTTTTTTCTTTAAATGAAAAGAGATTTTGTGCTATTTACATTATTTAAAATAAATCATTCTGTTAAATCAGAGACAGTTGGGTGTTTGGGCAGAGTTAAACATTAAGATCGGGTAGATATAAATGGACAAAGAAGGGGTGGAGTCAGCGTGTATTTCCAGTTTAGAATGAAAGAAATAAATAAAATAGAAATTAGTAAACTTATGAGCGTGAATAAAATATAATATTAAAGAAAAATAATATAAAAAAGTAAAGTTTAAAATTATAAATATGACAAGAAAAAGTAAAAAAAACAGACAATGTTCCCAGCGAGGAACAAAATAAAACTGAAACTAGTGAAATAGAAAAGGTCCCCAGTGAAGAAAAGATAGAAACTCAAGCGAAAGAAGTAGAGAATGCTTCTAATGAGGAACAAAAAGATAAAAACAAAAAAAAAGTTGAGAAAAAAGAAGAGAATAGGGAAGTCATAGCTTTATTAACTTGCTTGTTTGAAAAACAAAAAGAAACAGCCGAAGAATATAAAAAAATAGCTGAAGAGCTTAAAAAACCAAAATAATGAAATGAAGAGTAAATTGGAAGGGCAAGCTGAAATGCTTGAAAAGTTAAAGGACCAGATCGAAATGGGCCAGAATAAAATAAAAGAAGAAATTAGGGAAGAAATAGAAGAGATTAAAACACAAGTAGAAAATCAAATAGAGACCGCTTACCAAGTAATTGAAAAAAATAAGATAGAAGATAGAAAAGTAATTGAAGAAATAAAAGTCGGAATGACGGATTTAGCTTGGAAAGTAAATCAAAAGAATAGTAAAAATAGTTCGCAAACATAAATAAAACAGTGTGACCACTTGAGTGCAAACATGCACATTATAAACAATCCAGCATTCATGAACCAGTTTTTGAAAATACGGATATTTTCTAGCCATCAAGGTGAAGCTCCTATGGAGCATTTAAATAGTTTGGAGCACTATTTCACTCTGAATCAATTAAGTGAGGAGGCTATGATCGCAATAGCTTGTAGCCATTTACAAGGGGGGTCTCAATCTTGGTGGGACTCCTTATATAAAAAACACACCACTTTTGCCGAATATAAAATTGCTATTTTAGCTAGTTATTGGAGCGAAGATTATCAGGAAAATCTTCATCACCAGATCTCGCAAGATAAATGGCGACATGATGAACTGTTCGTTTCTTTTTTTAGAAGGCAAGTGGCAAAATTACGGTCTTTAACAGCAGACCCACTATCTGAACAACAAATTGTCAGGATAGTCCGTCATAGTTTTCCTCATAATGTTGATCAAATGCTCATAGGAACTGAAAGGAAAACAGTGGAACAAATGGCAGAATTGTTGAGCGCTTTCGACAGAGCTAGACCAGCTTTGATACGAGAGATAGGGGATTCAAACCCCAACTTAGAGAGCCATATGTAAATGTCATAAGATATAGACATAGGTCGAATTTGGGGAGTCCCCAGAGGAGACGTTATTCTAATAGTCCTGAGAGAACAAAAATCTTTCGAAGAACCGACAGCGATCCTGACATCTCTCATACTAGATTTAAGGAAAGGCCCAGGGGTGATTCTCAATCCCCCAGCACAAGTGGCTATATGCAGAAAAAAAATTTAATAAAGAACCACCTGACAAAAATTAAAAATATGTAATCTGATGGATTCGCCGGCTTGACCTAGTTATTAACGACCATGGACTCGGAATAATGGAAAATGTTTAACAAAGTTTAATGAAATAAATGAAATAATGAGTAACAAGTTAGTTTGAATAATTAAAAATGATTAAAGGTAGTCTTAGTAAATAAATAACAATCTTAGAGTTTTTAAAATGTCAAAGCAACGATAAAATAATTTATGTCAAAACCCTCGATTATGTCATCGATTATATTGATATCCCAGCTTATAAGTCTAGAACATAGTGGAGCATGACGCAAACAAAATAAATGTGTAAAATCAAAATAGACAAACAAAATGAAAAATTTTTTTTTTAGAAAAAAAAAAAGGGAGAGTAAAAATAATGCTTTAAAAATAAAAATGAAATAAATAAGTGTATAATGAAAGTATTAATGAAAATAAAACATTATCAAATAAAGTTTAAAAAAAAGTGTATTAAATTAGGATTGAGGTGTGTGTGAGTATTTGGGCAAGGAGATAAATTCCAGGCCTGACTTTTGTTGGATTAAGCCTTTTCTTGTGGTGACTTTGTTCTACAGATGGGTAGTGTGAAGAATAAATAATACTGATGATGATGCGCCAGTAGAAAAGTCCTGGCATATAAAAGTTAATAAATCTGGAGGAAAAATTCCCAGTAACCAAATAAAATAAATATTTTAGTAAGTCAAATGTGCAGTAGAGATAGTCCTGCCATTCGCAATCTTAAAGTCCCTGTTCATGATCCATTTTGCACAAAAATGCCCATGCTGTAATCACGACTTCTGCAAGAAATTAAAAGTTGGTTTAAATCAGCACAAAATCTATCTGTGTGTTTGAATTGCCTTATACTTTGCTGCCTGCTTCTCTTAATATTACATTTATTACCTAATAATGATAAAAACTAAAAATGCACTCTAGAAAAATAAGAATTTGAAGTGGTAAATACTTAGGAAAAGTGATCAATGCACATATTAATTAAGAAAAATGTTCGTAAATAAATAAGTAGGTCAAATAGTTAAAATAAAATCGATAAAATCAAGTTAAATAAATAAGTGTAAATAAATCTATAGTAAATAATAATGAAGAATGACTCGAAATAAACTAATAGATTTTTATTTTATTTTATTAAATACATGCATGTTAAATAAAGATGTTCGTAATGATTTAAAACTAATGTTATAAGATTAGTGTAAATAAATATTTTAAATAATGTTTCTTAAGGGTTATAAATAATATTGTAATATAAATAAATAGTGTAAGATATGGTTCATGTGAATTTAAAAATAAGGTTATAAGATTCATAATAAAAAAATAATAATAAGTCAATCTAAGTGTATTAAGAGTGTATAAGTATACATGTGTATATATGCGCACATACACTGGAAATATTCAGTAAATACGATACCTTATGATGAGTATCTTAAATGTATTTATTCAGATATCCTTTTAGGTTATTTTCTTGGTACTGCTGCACCTTATGATGCGTGCAAAAAGGAATTTATTTATTATAGATTCTCTGTAAGCAAGTCCAGTAATAACTCGATATCTAGAATATTAGTAGGTGTAGAATTATGCTGCACATATACACATTGTAACGATCCGGAGAAGATAGCTTAATGTCATCTGCACTACAGGGCACCATCTAGGCATTTGAACATAGAAAAATTTATAAAGTAGGCAGATACATAAGTCAAAAAAAATTTTTTTTTTATTTTCTATAAATTTTGATTCCGGTTGTTAGCCCATTGTCACTAGCTGACGGAGTAGCAGAGATTTAAATTTCATAATAAATTCTTATCTAAGAATATATAAAAAAGAATAAAATAAGCCACTGCCAGTAATTAACACACAAACATTTATTTACGCACATATATAAAATTTAGCATTATTTTAGAATAACTTTTACTTTGGATTTTAACTTGATTTTAGAATTTAAATTTACATTTAATTTTTATAATATTATAAGTTTACATTTAAATTTTTTATAAGTTTGCACAGATGGGTTTATAAAATGTGTTTTTTAATGTTGAGTATAGATCGGTTACATAGATTACACAGTCAAAAAACATTTCAAAATAAACATAAATGATCAAAATACAAAATCATTAATGCCGTCAATTGCATAGGGAATACAAGAAACCCAATGATGTTCATCATTAGACACCGCATTGACACCAATAACTTAAAAGACATCTGACATAAATACATCTTAGATACTCACCATAAGGTATCAGTATTTACCGAATGTCTATATATTTTGATCAAATATGAAAACCAAAAACATAATCAACTGGTAATGAATCCATGCAAACGTCTATACCCAACTTAAATTTAATGCATTTTTATTTAGGGGGTCGAGTATGAATAAACTACATAGATCTGCATTTGAAAATTAAATATTCTTCCCTGATTTAACCTTAGGCAAAAACTTCGCAGTCAAACTGGCATCAATCCATCTGATACATTTATGTATTCAATGTAGCATGAAAATACGACAACACAAAATACTATACTGTCAGAAATGTACATCTGAACAGTAAGTAGAGTTAGAGAAGACATTATCTCTCCACCAACAGGAATGCTACATCTATTGGCGAGTAGAACAATAAACAAAAAAACTCCATAGAAATGGATTGTGGTTCTTTGCCGACTTACAAACCCATCCATAGGCAAACAGAAGGTGTGTGGTGTATATATGCAATCCTGCCCATAGCGAATCTCATACTACATCTACTAACAATATATCCAATCCATTGACCTAATTCAACTATGAAACAAATAACCTAAGATTTACCCTTCCCTAATATAACTTTACAAATCTATATAGCCATTCACGCCCGACTTAAGTTTAACATTTATGTAATTTAGTCTAACGAAAAACCAAAAATCATATGAAAAACTTTAAAAAACAAAAAAAATAAAATAAATGGAAATGATTTTAAATAAAATAAAAATATACATCAAATAACATTATTAACATTAATTTACATTGGTCAGATAGGATTCTATTTGCATTATTTACTAAAAGGTTTAGAATTTAGAGTTCTTATTTATTGTTTTCAAATGAATATAAAGTTCTTACGATTTTTAAAACATCCAGCTTTATCCTTTACAGTTGCTTGCCATTGTTGGTAATTTTGAATTGGAATTCCCATGCCGTACTGAAAATATTGGTATCTAGTTAGCCATTGTTTTTATTTATCCAGAGGTCTTTACTTGAGCTGGTCCTTAACGTAGAAAACGATGTCATTTCTCTTTCTTTTTTAGCATAACTGAAGGGATTGAAGAGTGCGTCTTTTCAATCCATTCTCCTTCAACTCTGCACTAACACATATCTGTCCTCTTGTAATAACTAATTAATTCTTTTATTTTCAAACCTTTCCCTTTATAATAAGTTTGTGGATTAACTCAACATTATGTCATGATGGTGGAAACCTTTTCGATGAAGTCCGATTTCCCTATGGATTTCTTTCATTTGCTAAAAGTTTCTATTGTTTTCCTATCTGACCGTTGCTTATACATTTTAGATGCCCAAGGCTAGTTTACAGTTTACTAATTAAATTAATCATTTCCATTTTTTCAATAACATTAATTAATTTGTTTTGTACACACTTAGATATATTTTTATCTCTAAATCTTTTCTGAAAATTTAGTTTTAAAATACTTTTTCTTTAATAAAGTTTTATTTTAATAATTATTTATCTGTGCGATTTTATATATATGCGAGTTTAAGATGATTTTTTAATTTTCAATTTTTAATTCTAAAAAAAGAGGTTTTTATTGGCGAACTTTTATTTTTTTCATGTTTACTAATAAAAACAATGTAACGTACGTATGTGCCCGTTACAACATGTGTAGGAATTATCTAAAATAATAAATTAATAAATCTTTAGAATCAAGAATTAAAATTGCAAGAGATAAAATGGTCAAAAATGACACATTTTACTCTAAAATGGAGGGGGGTGTAATGTGCCAAGGCCAAATTGGCACATGTATATAAAATAATTTTGTTGTAAAAAAATTATTAAAACAAAAAAATCTTTTGCAAAAGAGTTTGAAATAAAAGTTGACAAAATCATTGATTTAAAGTGGGAAGGGGTTTTTCTTAAAGTTAAACTGAAGGTTTCATAAAAAGGAAGTAAAGAGTTTATTATTATTAGTGAGATACAATTTAAAAGCTTTAAAAAATATATATAAATCTCTTCATTTAAATTAAAGAAGAAAAATAATCTTAAAACTAGTGTTGATGTGTAGAGTAAAATTATATATGTGCATGCGAATGTAAAAAAAAATGTATCAGTATTAAATATTATAAATAAATGAAAAATGTATTTAAAAAAAACACAGCGGTGCACTACTAATTAAAGATATGAAAACAACATGTTTTGAAATAGCTACTACTAATTAAAGAATCAATCAAAAACACGTTGTCTTAGGATTAATTGCTAAAGAATTGCAACAACAGATATTTGTCGGAGGATATCAAAAGGAAAACACTTAATCGGTATAAATACAGAATATTTTATTGGACAATCAGTTAAGAGTTTTTATTCAGTCTAATTTGCAGTGACAGTCTTGTGCAATTTCTATTATGAATCCAAAAACAAACATGCATTGTTGAGCAGTTTTTGGAAATATATGCTCATGCTCCAGCCTTTTTAGTCCAACAAGATCATCAAAACCTGCCTGAGAAACAATGTCTGCATAACAACTCAGAAATCCTCCATCAACCGTTCAACTGTCTTCAAATGGTTTCGCATAAAATCTCTTCAAGAAACATCCAAATCTAAACGGTTAGATATAATTCATCAGAAGCAGCCAACAACAAGCAATATCCACATTACCAAAAATCCCAGGTAAACCTTTATTTATTATTATTTATACATAGTAGCCACCGCTGTAATTCGTAAATATTCAAGATTCAAATTATGTGAACTCTATCATACATAAAATGAACTATTGATATGTGTGTTTAAGTTTCAAATCCTATTAATGCTTTATTATTATATTTGTGAATGCTATATGGTTTAATATGTGCGTGATCATTATATCAGTGTATTAGATAATTTAGATAAATGCCAATGTTCTACTATTAAAATCTATAAGAATATTTAAACTAGTTCAGAAATGTTAATTTAAAATGTGTGTGTATTATATTAAAGTTATAGAATATTTAAAATTATTTAATGTTAGTTAATAAATTGTCTTTAAAACTTAAACTTTATTTGTCAGTCAATTCTTTTTACCAACCTTTTATTAATTCTTTCCACCACTAATTTTGTATAATTTTGTTATTGAATTAAAATTAGACTGAGCTAGTTTTAGGGAATGTTTCGAGCGCTGGATTATGAGCCTACTGCCCAAATACGTTAGTCTTCAGACTAGCTGGCACCCCGGGGTTTACCCCAAAACAAATAAAGTATTTGGATAGTAGGGGTTTGAATCTAGCAGCCGAGATGGGCTATTGTTGATAGTTAAAGCTATCAATAAGATCTCCCATTTTGCTCGAAGGTGCCGGTTCGTTCATGTAACCTTTATAAGATTATAAATGTATTATGAAGGAGTTTGAAACTGGCCAAAACTATATACACATAAGTAAGTGGTTTCAGCGGTTTGACCCGGTACAATATATATATATATATATTTAAACATTCCATTTCACCAATCATTCCTGAAACATATAAACAAAGACTTCTGAAAACAAAATAATTCTCAAGATATACATTTTATGCTGGACAAGCACTTATTTGTTGCCATTCAAAATCTTACCCATCTTCATCATTTGTTCAGTATTTGCAGATAAAAAATTTATAACTGTTAAATTTTCTGTATTTGCAATTTTGGCATCAATCTTTTATAAATATCATTATGGTCATTACTAATCATTTATTAAACTCGAGATTGTTTATAGCCCAGATTATACACTTTCAGTTAAAAAATATCACTGTAATTTTTATAGAGGTACCAACATCTGAATCTCTATGGCTAGATATACATCTTTATTATCTTTTCACAGCCTTACTCTCACACAAGGTAAAATACTAGCTTCAATATATATATATATATATTGTATATATATATATATATATATATATATATATATATATTGTAAATATAGATTAATGGTCTGTATTTGTGGAAATAAAAAAAAATTTAGCTTAAAATTAAGAATTATTATTATTAATGAACTTTTTAAGTTAAATGAGCCCATTTAAATATATTGTGAACTCTAGTGTAAATCCATTGGCGGACTGATTTCTCTGATTGCTATGTTTACTTTGTTTTTAACAATATATCAATATTTTCAACCCGTTAAAAGAAAAGTTTGGTTTGTTAAAATTATTTACTTTTTTGATTTATTTTCAAATACACATTTTATTAACCTATGTATATAAGTGAATGAAGGTATGTATACACAAACATTAGCAATATCTAAAATAAAATATAGTTATAATGAAATAGTAGTAACAAATTCACAATGCTTGCAAGAAAGGTTGTCTAGCTATTTTTAAGTAACTTTAGTTTCAGTCAAAGTTTTTTAAAAGCATTAGTATTATATGAATAAAAGAAAAGAGGGAAGAATGTTATTAAGAATGTGTTATTTAAAAGCATTAGATTTGACTATAAGAGAGATGATATAGTTTATCATTTTTAAAAATTATACATATTTGAAGGTTTAAATGGCATATTACATAGAACATAGACTGCTTTCCCCCTTCCCCAAATTGACTCATACAAGATGGGGATGCACCTTAAATTTGAATCTAATATTTTTAATATCTTATTTCTGGAGATCTTTGCTTTATGCTATACATATACAGTCACAATCATTGTTATCCCAGTGTAGAGTAGCATGTTAAATCTTTTTTTTAATTAAACAGATTTAACATTAAATGTCAATGTTTTTTTGGATTAATTCCATAAACAGCTTTAATTTTCTCTCAAACCACTAATTTTAATGTTATTTTCCTGATTTTACAGTTATTTTATTGAATAAACTACTGAATAATATTTATAATTTTTTTACAACTAATAAATCAATATAGTAATAAGATCAGAACCTATCTTTGTTCTGATTGGTTGTTTCTTGTTTACACAAAAGAGCACCTATCAACAATTTTGATATTTCTGATATCTTAATTTTGACTTTCAAAGTGAAAACATATGTTTTAGAATCATTAATGGTATTCTGCTGATTTTACCATTATTTTATTGAGAAAATTGTTCTGAATTTTTTTTAGAATTTTTTTACATCTAAGAAATCAATACAACGATGACATAAGAACCTGCCTTTGCTCTTATTGGTTGTTTTTGTTCTCTACATAAGACAGCGAACAATTTTGATAGTTCTGATATCTTTGTTTTGATTTCCAAAATAAAAAACATATGTTATAGAATTTTTATCCCCACATTCATAATTTTTGTCAGATAATATTTATGAAAATATTAATTATTTTAGAAGAATGATTCAGATTTTAATAGAAAAATGTATTTTTACATGAAAATAGTTTGAGAAAATAAATAAATGATATATTGCTGCAATTTATAATTGAATGAAAAAATACATTTTATGTTGATTGCTATAAATTGTTTTTGCCAATTATAAAAAAAAAATATTTTTAAAAAACTTTCATTTACTTTAATAATCTGACAAATTATTAATTTGCATTTTAGAAAAAGTTTTTAATCAAAAGAAAAAAGATTTATAGTAACATTGAATGTCAATACTATATTTGAAAATCTTTTTGTTATCTTTGAAAAAAAATTAAGATATTTACACTAAAAAATGATATTGTAATGCAAACAATATACTTGTAATTTTGAAGGTTTTGCAGTCGTGGAAAGATATACCTAAAATATTATAACAAATTTTTTTTTTTGAAATGTTGCATTGCTAATGATTTAAATGGCCTGATGATGCACCCCAGTGAAATAATAAAGATTAGAATTAAAAATCTGAAAGTAAAGATGTAGAAAGTGAAATTATGTCTGAAGTACATTTGTAATAAATTAGATGAGCTGATTGTATTTATATTAATTCCTATTTAAGTACATGTTTTTTATTTTTCAATAAAATCATTACAAATCCTCCCCTTTCTGAGCTTGAAATCTTACTGCATCTTAAATTTGGAGGTGTCTTGTATATAACAATACTTATTTCAAAATTATTTATTTATTCAAAATCAATAAAAAGTGTTCTATGGTGTTTGGAAAGCTTTTGAGAATGACATTAAAATGATTTTAATTTAAATTCATTCTAAAGTTTCTAGAATTTGTTTACTTTGTCATCTGACTATATATATATATTGTAACAGTCAAAACATGTCTATTTCGCTAACACACTGCAGAATTTAAACCTGGGACATAGAACTCAACACTAGGAGAGTTACCTCCCAGAATCCCAAGCTTGAATCCAAAGTCCAAACTCCACAATGCCCTCTATGTGACAACACATTTGATGCTACTAATAGTATAATTTCATGCCGGTGCCGGTGATCAGGGAGAAAACAAAAGACTCTATATCTAAAATAGCCCTAGGTTAATTTAACAATAACTTATAGATGTGCCAAAGATAAGTTTAATGTACTATGTAATTTATATTGCACCCCGAATAAATAAAAAAAAGAAATAAATTTATAAATAAGATTTTAATGATTTGATAATAAAATAATTTAGCGATATAAATTGCATAGTTATATAATAAACAAAGAAGATGGCTGAGACCTCATAGTTGGGTTCATTTAGATAACATGTCTAAAATATAGTCACATGATAGGCATATGTGAGTCACATAAAGTCTAACACAGAGTTTGCAATATTCTAAAATATTTATAATTGGAGATTTAAATGGAGATTGAGAGTCGCTCGCGAAGTGATTAAATAGATTATAAGATCGATCTATACTGAATGGATTTGAAATTCATTTACATAGAATTCTTTCATAAGTAATAAGGGAAATATACGGTGGTGCTAGCGAGTATATGCCGAGGATGGGTGCAGTTTATGAGTATGCAACCTTAAAAGATGGCGAAAGGTCGAGGCATTGGATAGGCATTTCGCCTTTTATTTAGGATGTCTCTAGCCCACTCACAGCTCAAGCCTGGCCTGCATCCAGGAGCTTCGTAACTGTGGGGACATACACAAAATAATTCCCATGTGCCATCTTAGCACAGGACTGGGAACCGCAGAGTAAAACAAGGGGGAATGGATTTAAATGATGATGACCTTTGCCAACAGGAGGATTCCAGCACCCATGCATATTTGCTAGCAACACAGCTTAATTTTCAAAGAATTAGTAAAACAAAGGGCAATTCATTAAGGAACAGAAATAGCTCGCTCTTTACTCTCATATTTTCATGGCCAGCTGACTCTCAACACTTAAGATACATAAATATTCATTTAACAAAATTATTATTATGCAAAAATACTTTAAAACATATATAAGAGATACTTATAAATATATAAATGATGGGAGGAGAAAAATGCGTGTTTGCGGTTTATAAACTAAGATGGCAACCACACATTACTTAACTTCCCTACGTAATTCGCATTTGTCTAAAGAAATTAATTATATATTTCATGATAACACATTGAAATAAGACATTTATAAATATAATAGAAAATCAACCCAAGCACAAGTTCAGCATGCATTAGAAAAACGTTTAAATAAATACATTTGAAGAATATACAAAATTGTTAGCCATAGCTTGAAATTTTTCGAGATCTTGGGTTGATTTTAATTACCTTGTTCTTTTTAACTCTGTCCGTGGGCATTTCCAAACTTGTAGCAAAGATCTTAAGTAAAGTTATGAGTTTTTTTGATTCATGGTTCCGCAGCAGCAGTTAGTAGATTTTAGGAGCAGCATTTCTTTGGGCTGGTTCAGTTGGAGTTGATGATACGGTGACAGGACATCGGATTTTGAATGATGGATGGCCGAGGCACAGGATCCTGAGGGAAAGACAGCCTAAAGCCCTGATATTCTGAGGTTAAATGATTTTAAAACTAGTTCCCAAACTAACAAACAAGCCGGTCAGTCCGATAACGCAAATAAAAGCTAGTCGGAAAAATAGTTTCAAAATTTAGAAAATATAACTTCTCTGTCACAATCAGGTAGGTTAATTAATAACTCTGTCTCATCATAATTACAATCAATCATCCCTATTTATATGCTCTCTCTTGATTACAATCTAACCCTGCGGTGATAAAATCCATTCTTTAATTATTACACATTTGAAAAACACGGACTGCATTTTCTAATTAAAATCTGTTTGTAAACACTGTTTTATCTTATCAAATGCACTAGTAAAACTGGCACCAATATGATTAAAATTAGCCACTATTGTTTTTTCCCCACCCTCACTGACTTAAAGAAAATGGCATATTTTTGAATAACATTTTATAACACTTTACATTTATCAAACACTATTTCTGAATTTAATTTCCAGAAATATTTCTCAGTGATATTATTTTTTAAAGGCAAATAATTATAACGAAATAACATCACAAAACAAATTGATTTAAAACAACAAATTTTAAATAAATATTTTGATAAATTTTAAATATTATCGCAGTATGTGTGTAGATGAGAAAATGTGACCTACTTTACTGTACAAGCATATACGTAATATATACTCAACGGTTTGAAAATAAAACTGTCTAAAAACAATTTTCATTATATTAAACCCTGGGCACCCCATTATACATATAAATTTAGGCGGGATTTCAGTAAATATACCCAGTACACATACAATACGATAAAATTAGGGTTTTAAATAAGGCACGAGGGTAGAAAACAGGAAGGCAAGGTGAAACTAAGATTGGTAAGGCATATCTTACTGTTTCAATATATATATATATATATATATATATATATATATATATACAAGAAAAAAAAACAAAAAACAAAAATTAACAGTAAATACACTATTATAGTCTAAATTATTTTGTAGCACTTTCGATTACATAGTAATCCTCATCAGCTTTAACTTAATTTCAAATTTTTCAACTTAATGTTACATATATTTTCATAATCTGTGTATGGCCGTATTTGCAATTTGCCTATTAATAACATCGTTCTTATATTTATCAATTAATATTGACTCTTTAATTTTCCTCTTTTTATGATTTCTTTTGTCCATTAATATTTTTATTTCATTACTATTAAATGTAAACTTATAATTACAAATTTTTTCATGGTCAAAGAATACTGAAGCTGTATTAAATTGACTATTTACGTTATTTTTAATTTGATTATATAATAATTGATGCTCCTTCAATCTTTTTTCCACAGAACATCTCGATTCACCGATGTAAAATTTCTGACATCCACATGAAATTTGATAAATTATATTACTTCTTTGCAATTTAGAAATTATACTCTTAGAATTATTAATCAATCGATTAACATTTGGAGGAACACAAAATGAAATATTATACTTTTCTTTAAATGTATTCTTAATTAATCTAGATTGCATGTTATTTATAAATGGTATAGATATCCATTTTTATTATCTAAAGTAACACTGCAAACACTTTTCTTATTATTAAATTAATTTACTGTATGCAAGATTTGGTTTTTATCTTAACCAACCTTTAAAAGTTCATTAGCAAAAAGTTCAATATTTAAAATTTTATCACTCTTATATTTACATAATTTATCATTGTGATGCAAAAATGATTTCAGATTTGCCATTTTATATATGCATATATATATATATATATGCATGCGACATAATCAAAAATTATAAGTTTAGGTCAATTTTCTTGGTAAATATGCTTATCCAATATGCCATTTATTTGAATTACAATAAACAAAAGAATGCATGAATAAATAACATTTTTGAAAGGGTTACCATAATTTCCTTTCTTCAGCTGTTTTCTTTCATGCCAATATCAGAGGAATTCATTATCTAAAGATCATAATGCCTTGTTGAAGAAAAAAAAACTTATCAAAAGATATTGAATTGGACCTTGCCTGAACTAATAATAACATCCATCAGTTCAATTAAAGAGAAATTTAAATTCAATTTTGTTTACGTCTTGCTATTTAAAATTAAGTTTTTTAAAGAGCTCTACTATTAAAGACATTAACTGTTGACTAGATTTAAATTATTTGTCACACATAATTGAACCATTTTGCTTATTAACATTTTCATTACGCCATTTAAAAAACAAGCAACTTCCAAACGAAAGTCATTTTACTTCAGTTATCTAGCTCATTTGCATGTTGACCTACACTGCAAACAGGATAGTGGAAAGAAAATCATCATCCCCAGTAATCAATAACCAAGAAGAAAAAATAGCGATTTATTTTGTCGTACATAAAAAAAAAAAAGTTTATTTATATGCCTAATATTTTATTATTGCTAAAAAGAATTGGAGAGGTGAATAAGCATTTTTTCAGTTTTCAACATTTGAAATGAAGTCAATAATATAAAAGTCAAGCAAAAAATATATTTTTCTTTTAGATTACTTTGATGACATGAAATTAATTTTGTTGCACATATTATACCTCAGTTAAGGCACAGTTGCTATTATCAATTCTTTTAATTAAAGGATATTAATATGAGATGATAGCTAGTATATTCACATTAACTTAGGTAAAACTTTGTGTGTGTGTGTGTAATATATGTTTGCAAAAAAATACAATTTAACAATTCCAATTGGCTTGCAATTTAAATAGATTTTGGCCATTATTATATATATTGTAAATTTTAAGTAACAGTTATTTATATTTATTTTAGAATAGCACTTTTTTTTGTTCCAAATATTTTATTTTTTTTACTAAGTAAAAAATAAAATTTCTGATTTTATGTTAGGTGAATACATGATTTTTCATAAGTAATCTCTAATGAAAGGGTAACCCCACTATAGATAAGGCGGAAGGTTCTTCCATATATATGTCTATTGTTGAAATCAAATATAGTAATTTGAAAATAAAGATTTGTAGTCATAATTTTAAACCACAGAGGAAATAAGCAAGGCTAGAGATATTACCAATATTCCTATATATGTTCAATAGCATAAGAAATTCATAATGACTAAACTCTACAATAACTTGAGTGACTGAAGAATGAAAAGAGACGCAGAATAGATTGTTTATATTAGAAATAAGAACTAGATTTTGATAACCAAAATCCTATCCTGTTCTTTATAAGTTAATTATCATGAAAGTCTAAAAATATTGAAATCCAATATATGCTTTATTGCAAAAATCAAATTTTCAACACTCCCCCCCTCCATTTCACATATATGATATCATACTCTTTAGTTAAATACATTAATCATTGCTAGTAATCGTTAATAAAAATTGATTTTTGTTTGCAGTATATATGTAGCGTCTTAAAACTGAAAAGAAAGATAATCCCAAAAATTCAAGAATTTTAGGAATGATCTTTTAAGTTTGACGGATAAGCAAATTCTTTTAAATATTTTTTAAAAATAAAGATTACTTATTCACGCCATTAAAAAACAAACAAACAAACATAGGCTTTCAAGTTACGGTGTGTATAATCAATTGATAAATAAAGATTTAAAAGAATTAACAAAATTTAAATAATACAATTTAGTTTTTTTTTTAGTAAATTGATTGTTCAGTAAAAGCCATTTGTAACTTATTTTATAACATAAATTTTGCTTTGAATAATTATATAAATGTGTTTTGTTTTTTTTACAAAACAAACAAACAATACATTGATTTAATAAAAAAAAAAAGATATAAAATTAAATGATTATTAAATAAGAGGGGTGGATGGGAACCCCATTTAAAGTGAGACGCGCTAATATGATTAAGTCAATAATCGGATTTATGAGTCCAATATCCTGTAAATAAATCAAATGTGAAACGGTAAAGAGGATATGATTTAATCTTTTGAAGTTGTGATTAAATTATAAAGACATTTGAAATCTTTTTTATTTTTTTAAAAAAGTGCTCTACCTTTTATTTTCTATCTCAACTTTAGGCTGGATTATTTATAAAGGTTAAATGCGGAGAAACTTGATAATTTAATCTATTTTAAGTTACAGTCATTTACAATAAATAAAATATTTGTTCAACATTATAAAATATTTATTAATTTTGTAATATTTGTATATTTTAAAGTATATAACTAATATAACAATATTGTGATCCATCGGTTAGCTGTATGTATAGCTTGTATTTATTTTATTAGCTAAACTATGAGCCTATTTTTTTAATTTAAATCTAAAATGGAGTTTGAATATATTTTCAAATAAATATAAAAATTCTGAGCCGTTATAATTTATTCAGCAGATATTTTGCCCATAGCTAAGCCAAGTAATTTAGCATATTACAAAAAAAATAACAGTAGTGCCGCCCAGTGTAAGCCTTAATAGCTAATGGCTGTAAGAAGGTCTGTGCATAAAATCCCTATTAATAAGCCAGCAACTAATATAGTAATATTGGATGAGTAGGCACTAGATAGATATTTTATAAACAAGCCTTTTTGCAGCCATTGATTACTAAGGCTTGTACTAGGTGGCAGTACTGTATGCAAATTTTGCTATTGTTCTAACAGTTTGTGTAAGCATAGGAAATGCTGGTCATGTGAGGTAATATTATAAAAAAGTTCTCTATGTTAGTGCCATCTATAGTAAGCTTGAATAAACAGTGATTATCAATCAGATGCAGAAATTAACTTACAGCCAAGAATTTAATTGAATTACTATTTAGTAATCTCTGATTTTTAAGCTTATAGGTGTCATTAGACAAAATGAGCTACAGTTATCTTATCTAAGCTAATGATTTAAGAGATTTGCAGATTATACTATGATATACTTATAAATATAACTGTGAATATGTTGAATCAGATTAATACTATTCTTTATGATCAATAAATTATTGTTTTTTATAATCCAAACTGTATGTATGTAATCAAAGTCTTAAAACTTAAAATTAATTTGACTTTTCATGAATAAAAAAGTAAAATAGATGATATGAACTTTAGTGTCTTAACAGATTTAGCTCACAAAAAATATTCTCTTTAATATTGAAATGTGATTTTTACCCATTGTTATTTTATAGAATACATGCAATAAAAATTAAACAATAAGAGTTTTGCACTCAATATTTTTTAAAGAGATGTATCACAGCAGGCTTGTTGAGTAAGATGCATGGCAATCCTTGGTAGATATTATTGTTATTATTATTCTTTCTACAGACCTTGCTGCATTAAACTGATCACTTAGAAAACTAATGTTATAGACACAGTTGCCATTTTAAAACCAGTATTTTCAATTTTATCCAAAATAAAAATAAAATGATAATGTTATCAACTAATGATAAATACAAATTATCTGCCCATAATTAATAATACAGATTTGTATCTCTACCTCATGGTATCATACAGTTGTAATATATCTGACTCTAGAGATTAATGTTTTTGGATTATGCCAAGTCATATCACCTCCAGTACTTGAACCTTTTATGAGCTCCCAAGTAATAAAGCCATGCAATTATTTTATTATGAGATAGTGTGGAGAGTGGTGGGTTGTGTGAAAGTCTGTGCTCCATATACTCTATATATTACATATATAGACACATGTATAGAATAAGCCTTTGTGTTTCAGTTATTATAGAGATAATTGTAGCTTGAATCTAGATTTTCAAGCTCTCTCATGTCATCCACTCCATCCTATACAACTGATATACTTGACCACAAATGTGTGAAAAAATAAATAATCTCCAATATAGATATTTTGTGCTGACCCACCATTCATCTAACTACATCTAGCTTAAGTATATATACTATCCTTGTATTTGAATATTACAGATTCAGCCTGTATTCTCCCTATATCTCTGCTGTGTATTTAAATGGTCTTAAGGTCCTACATATGAGGGATCAGAGTGATTTACAGTCAACATGGGTATGACAACAAAATTGGCAAACAAGAGCTTTGAATATGCCATTAATAGATTTTCAATGATATGCATGACTGAAGAGTTGGAGAGATGAAAATATTGAAGCCTGTCCATTAAAGTTTGAATATTTGCTATTGTAATATAAACTGGAGACTGATGATGTATATGTGTGGTGGATGATGATCAGGACCAACTGATGAGTGCTGATTCAGCATGAAATACATATATTGGAAATCATTTATCTTTTTCACATGTATGGATTCATGTGTATCAATTGTATAGGATGGAGATGATGACTTAAGAGACCTTGATAGTCTGGGTTCAAATTCCCTCTAATTACATCTAGCTTAAATTATTATTATAGAGATATTAAATATTTTTCAGTTTAAAAATACAAATATATCCCAGTTAATGAATTACACATTTCAGTACATTTTGTCATTATATAATTTATTGTATCTAATTCAATAACAAATTATATTTGCTTTATGTATTAATATTTTATATTTTTTATTGTCGAATGTGCTTATTATAATAGTAAAATGGCAGATGTCTTGCATTGGTGGTCGAGAGGTCAGCGCGACTGCCTTGCACTTGCAGGCAGTTGCCCGGATTGCGGGTTCGCGTCCCGGCCGATGCTATGACACTTAAAAAAAAAAAAAAACGTCAGATCAATTAGTAAAACAAAATTTGTATTTTATTTCTAAAAAAGGAAACTAATTTTTTAAAAAATATAAGAAAAATAGCTGAAAGATGTTTTTGAACTGTAATAATAAGATTCGAGTTATTATCAACATTTGCGTGTAAATAATGAAATAATTTTTTTTTCTCACATACTTAAATAGTCTAAATTGCGTAAAAAATAAGACTCATAATGCTATGCTAGAAGGTGGTTTCAAAATCATAGTTTTGAAGGTATTTGGGTATTATTCTTGCAATACGGTATTAGAGGTGCTGCATCTTTTCACATTCATATCAATCTGCTGTTAACTCTGTAATCTTGTGATCTGACCAAAATAACATTTACACGAATATTGTACATGATGTTTTCACAAGATTTATAAAGATATCGGCAGGTTGACACAAATATGAAAAGGTACAGCCCATGTAATACCTTATTGCAGGACTAAGTTTAATATGTTCACATACAAGTAAAACTATAAAAAAAGTAAACATATGTATTATTTGCAGGAATAAATGGGTAATTAAAAACAACATTGTAAAAAAAAAAAATGTTATTTTAAAAACTACATTTTCTCGGCCGCCGAAAATATATTGAATAAACTTCCAAATGTTACTTTACATACGCTTAAAACAATCACTAAATTATACTTTTTTAAAATAATATTTACAAAAACACATAAAATATATACATACACTACTTACACTATAATAAATAACAGGAATTAATCACAATCAAATAACAAAATAGACCTGAACTGAAAAATTTCCTCCAAAATGAACATGTGATTGCAAAGTGTGTTGAGATTTTTCAGAAAGTACTAAGAAACATTTTTTTTTTTTCAAAAAAAAAAAAAGAAAACATAAGAAAACAAATAATTCAAAACAATAAAGAAATATAAGTTATAAGATTTTTATTACCATTTTTTATGGCCGATGGAAAAAATTGGAGAAAAATATCAATAGATCTATCCTTTTTTGTAAATACACAAAACAAAACCAAAGAAATAATTCAGAACAATAAACAAATATCAATTGTAAGACTTTTCATGCAGTTGGAAAAAAATGTTTTATATCGTTGAATGTAGAGAAAAGTGTGTCCTCATTTTTGTGTAAAATACGAAAACTACTTACACTCATTAATTTGAAATCAAATGAGCTGAAGTAATTGAGAAATATAAATAAAGCAAAATAAGAATCAAATCACGTTTTGAAAAAGTCAATGTCTTTGCAAGTGACACATATAAATAACGCAAAATAATAACAATCAAAGCACGTTTTGAACAAGAGAATCATGTTTTCACAAGTTTTCAATATACATCACAGGGTTTATTTTCTTTAAATTTGATATCATCGCAAGAATACACATTTATTGAGTATGTGAAAAGTCCTCCTATTTTTCTTCATTGCAGGAATAATACCCAAGTATCAGTTTCGGGTATACTGAAATATTCAAAACCATTAATACATATATAAATAAGTAATGCATCCATTTATCTGCAAGTGACTGTTCTAAATGGTCCCCTTGTATTGTGACTAAAAAACTTGGGACCACAAAGGATTTCTTGTTTTTCAGTTTTTTAAATAAATATTTGATTTTGAATGCCAAATGTATTATATTTTTATAAGATCAATTCTCAATGCTCATATTTAATTAGTATATTATTAAAGAAATATTGTTTTAGAAACCTTAATTTTATTTCTCTGGAATAAAATGATGGCTTATAAATATCTCTTATGTTGTTTTAATATTGTGGGCTGTTTTATGGCCATTTTAAAGAGTGTGACATCTTAATTTGCATATTTTCATTATAATATACTTACATATGTGTCTGAAAATTTAAAAACTAGTATTTTTCCAACAATTAGTTTTAGTTATCTGAGTGTATTTTTCACATTGGTTCAATCATATTACCCTTGAAGGTTTTTGCAACGATATATATTGCAGAGGCTTTTACTATATGGTGAAACTGACCTGATTTCAGACCCATATAGCTATCTAGTTTGTTAAGCTTGATTTGAAGACATTATGTGTCTGAGAAATTGCATACTTTCAAACTGATAGAAACGTGTTTGATAAATGCTGATGCTAGAGTTAGTATGTAGATCTAGTTTCTAGTCTTGCAACCCTTTACTGATGTGAGCCAACTAGCTTGAAACTATGGTCTGGAGGTGGGAGACAATAAAAGAATATATATATATATGGATAGATAGATAGATATACACACATTGCAGTAATGCTTTGATAATGATACACTGTATCAAAACTCTCATCTGGTAAAATAACAAATAACATTTTGTATCAAATATTTAGCACAATAATAGTTGACAATTGTCTATATACTCTAATAGAATATATATATTGTGCCATTACAATTTGGTCTATTATTTTTGATTCATTTATTTGGTTACAATATATATATATATATATATAAAATTATGATAAATAACTACAGAAGTTATAGTTATCATTTGTTAATAATAATTACTCCTAGTTTAATGATTGTTATGGAGTTCATAAGAAGATTGAGAAATGGATGTGATAGGAATTGAGTTAAGATTTGCGAATCTTGAGTTTCAGAGTTTGTTACTGCATCTCTGTACCAAAGCATGCAGAGTCCTCTGTCATTCAAAATACAAATTAATTTCATATACTAATAAATGTTACAATTATATGCAGTAACATAACACTCTTTGTGTTTTATATAAAGTCTGTTATTAGAAAACAATAAAGTTATTCTCAGGACTTATAGAAATTCCACAAAAATCATAGTTTATTAAATTAATTTAAGATAAACTTTAATAAAATAATGAATGGTAAGATTGTTTGAAGAAATGTAAATCCAAAAAAATCTGGAAACTCATAATTTGTGATTATCACATTTATGAAATAAAATATAAATCAGTAATAAAATTGCATTATGTTTATCATTTAAAAAACAGAAACAAAACTATATTGCTGTTTGATAATTACATTCATCAAAATCATTATCAAAAATATTTAGAAGATACTTCTTTTAATTGAATTCTTTTTAATTTTATATTTTTTTAGAAGAACAAATCATTGTTTAATAAAAAAATTGTTTTATGATTTTGAAAATTAATAATCAAAAATAAAGTTTTCAAACAAACAGAGATGACATCTTCAATTCAGCTACATAAGAATTTGGATGTGAAATTATAATAAATCCACAATGGTTACAGTGTACTTTTTTGTATATTTATGATTCTAAATTAGGCTCTTTTATTATAAGCATTGTTTACATGATGTATTAAAATATTTGTATAAAAAAATTAAAAAATAAACTTATAAATTCACAAAAATAAAGAAATAAAATTATGTTCATTTAGAATCGCTTCTAATCAAAATAATCAATGGTTTTTCTATTACAACCAGTTATTATAATAAAATAAATTTGCTTTTTATTATTGTAAGCAAAAGTATTATAGTATTTGATTAAAAAATAGAAAAATGAATAGCTATAATTTGCATAAGGTAAATAAAATTTTCTTCCATTTAGATTACAAGCAGTATGAGATACCCCTCAATTTGAAAAAAAAGGCATAAAACTTATACTACAGGAGCTAAATTCAAATTAATTTGATTTTTAAAAAATAGAAATATACCTAGAATGATACTGAAATAAACACATGTTCAATTAAAAAAATGTATAAAATTAATACATTTGAGAATTTTTACTGATCTGATGTATTGATTATAACAGTGGCAGGTAAAACAAAAAATATTCAATGACCTATTTTAATTTATTTAATATAAAAACAAATATTGTTAAAGTTGAATACCTGAATCTAGTTTTTTAATTTGGATTTACAATGAAAACTACATTAAATATAAATATACATATAAAACAAAATTAATGTACATTTTGATTCTCAGGTATCAAATCTGTTGCACTCACTAATTGGTATTAAGCATTTCTGATAAAGTGATTGATGTCATGGTTTTGAGTGCAGAAAGTTTTACTCGTAATTCAACTTATAATAATTTGGTATTGATAAACATTAAACAAATGAATAACACATACATAAGGGATTAAGACATAAGCTATTGATGAATAGTGGTTCAGGAATAATGCAGATCATGGAAACATGTTTCTTTCTCTGATATATTTATTAATGTATTAGAAAATTGTATGGAAATGGAGGTTTTAAGTAGAGCTTAAATTGAAATATATTAATAATTATAACATTACAAATATATTTGCAAAAAGTATTACTTGTTAATTTCTTTACAGATAATAACTTTACTAGTAAAAATCATGTGACAGTTTGTTTTCATCTGTCCTGTATGGTCAATTGTTCTAAGTCTAATTATTAGTATTTACATTTTAATTAATGCTTCTATGTGGAAATATTGATGCATATATACCTGAAGATAACTTCATTTATATCAGACCCTATGCCTCCATTATTTACTGAAAATATATAAATAAAACCCAATATTTATTGTATACTGCCATTTATAAGCTACTTTAGAGGATTTAACGTAATTACAATAAATAAATCCAATATTTTAATAATCTAAAATATATATTTAGTTACAGAAAAAGGATTATGTGGATTAATAGAAAATTTTTACTGGAATGGTGACACAATATTTTTATTTTTTCCACCATTGATCTTGCAAGGCAAAAAATGTAAATAAACAAATATATTTACTACTAGCTATTAATATTTTTGAAAAACAAACGTAATTCATATATTTGGAAATAAGTGTAATATAGAGGATTTGATCACAGACTTTTCAAGCTCCTTTCAGCTATCCACCCCATCTCAAACAACCAATACACATGACCACATATTTGAAAAAGATGACCTTCAATATATGCATTTTAGGCTGACCCAGCAATCATTAGTTGGTACAGATCATCATTTACCACACATTTACATAATCAAAGCTTGGTTTATATTAAGATTTAATGGATAGGTTCCAATCTACTCCATGCTCCAACTCTTCAACATCCATACCAATGAAAATCTGATAATGGAAGACCCAAATTTCTTGTTGATGCTAATATTATAAGCATGTACATATTGGCCTTTAGTTGCTGTGACACCTCATGTATATTACATTTAAACTCCAAATATATGAATTATATGTGTATTTCAAAAATATTACAGATTGAACCTGTATTATGGTCAACATAGGCATGACAATAATATTAGCATCAACAAGGGATTTGGGTGTTCCATCATCAGATTTTTAATAGTATGAATGGCTGATGAGTTGGAGGGTGGAATAGATTGAAACCTGTTCTTAAAGTTTGAAGATTTGCTCTCTTAATATAAACCAAGCACCAATTATATACATGTGTGGAAAATAATGACCTGGACCAACTAATGAGTGCTGGTTCAGCACAAATATGTACATTGGATTTTATTTATATTTTTCACATTTGTGTGTTCATGGGTATCGACTGTATGCAGATGGTGGATAGCTGAAGGGAGCTTACAAAGTCTGTATTCAAATCCGTACATTATTAATTATTAATTAAGTTATTGCTGGCTAACATATTTTACATGTAACAACAAGCATTATTTAAAGAGAGGTATATAAAAGCATGCTGGTAAAGATTAAATTTTATTAGTTCATCATCAATGCTAACAATTGAAAGTATAATCTACTTAAGTGTTTGACTATCTATCTATCTATCTATCTATCTATCTATCTATCTATCTATCTATCTATCTATCTATCTATCTATCTATCTATCTATCTATCTATCTATCTATCTATCTATCTATCTATCTATCTATCTATCTATCTATCTATCTATCTATCTATCTATCTATCTATCTATCTATCTATCTATCTATCTATCTATCTATCTATCTATCTATCTATCTATCTATCTATCTATCTATCTATCTATCTATCTATCTATCTATCTATCTATCTATCTATCTATCTATCTATCTATCTATCTATCTATCTATCTATCTATCTATCTATCTATCTATCTATCTATCTATCTATAACATCTATCTATCTATCTATCTATCTATCTATCTATCTCATCTATCTATCTATCTATCTATCTATCTATCTATCTATCTATCTATCTGTATATCCATCTGTCTATCTATCTATCTATCTATCTATCTATCTATCTATCTATCTATCTATCTATCTATCTATCTACACCCTTCGCTTCTCAACTGTCTTTCTTACTACCTCCCTGCTTTCCTACCTCTTTCTATCTATTTATCTAGGAATTTAATTGTCTATATATTTTTTTCAGTTTGTATGCTAAGTTTGTTTATTGGTCAGTATATCTATCTGTCATCATTTTATATATCTACTTATCTATTTGCCTTACTACTTTTTTATATGTTCATCTATTTATTTTTCCCATCGTATTTCTATCTATTTATCTACCTACATACTTATCTATTCCTTAGCTATCTTTCTATTTTTCTATTTAACCATCTATCTAATCATCAAGACATACTACAATGAGCATCCTATTCTGGAACTTCATGACCATTTAAAGTTTATAAAAAGGAAATAAAAGTTGCTTATGGAAATAATTAAAAATAAAATGTAAAATGACTAAATGTTGATTATTAGAGTAATAATATTTTTATTTGAAATAAATTATTTAGAATTATATAAAAATATCTTTCTAATGAAAATATATTATTTTGTTTCAAATTTTAACATAATTTTAATGTCACAAAATTAACAAGAAAAAAAACTACTTTTGCATAATTAAAACAGTTATTTTAAATGACAATCATTTATAAAATTTGTTTTCAATATATCCATTTTTAAAAAAATAAGAAAAAAAAAAAATTTAAAAAAATACTTTGAGCCAGTATTTGTTTTGATATGTGGCTTATAGAAAAACATGCACAGGGATCTTATTTATGGTTATAGCTCATTATATGTATAGCATATTTACCAAGAAGATAATAAATTATAGAAAGTAAATGGGAATTATATTTCATGGGCAGTTAAAGTTTTAATCCTAACAATATTTTAAAGAATGATCGGGTGTTTTTATGAACAGATCTTCTTGGATATACATTCTTCCAAAGAAAACTCAAATTCTATAGTATTTATGTCATTTTATTTGTAAAGCCTATATTTATATAAGTCTAAAAGCATAGCTGAAAGAATCCAATTGTTAATAAAAAAAAAGCTACAAGTATATATATATATATATATAAATTATGTCCTTATTTAATTTCAGAAATAATGTAAGCAAAGCAATTTTTAATAGCATAAGAAAAATATATTCCTTTTAAACTTTCACTTGCTTTACAAATAAAAGCAAAAAATTACCTTTTCAATAAAAAAAATTTCTTACATGCAAAAGAATTCTAATTGGTTTCTAAAAACTAGAGTTAAAATCCAAAATGGTAAAAGTGTTACTGAATAAAGAATTTTAAATTCTATTGTTTAAATTTTTTAAAACTTTCTGAATTAGTTTACAAAATATATTAAAATTGTTAAATTTTTTTTTTGTTAATGGCAAAAATCCAAATTTAGAATTGATTCCATATATTTATATTTTATTATTGGGAAAATAATTTATTTTGAGGTTAAACAGATGTAAATTTAATAACTGAAACATATATTTGAAAACAAATGAATAATTAAAATATTATTTATATAGATTTATATACCACTGATATATGAAAGAACGAATTGACTTTATATATTTTAAAAGCCAATTAATTACTGAAATGGGAAAAGTTCATTTTTTTTATTATAAAGAGAACATATTTGTATTTACATATCAAAAAAAAATAATTTATCATTTGTATGTTGTTAAAATATATAGAAGTGATGAAAAAATAATGTAAACTGCTAAAACAGCAAAATTTATGCAGTTAACATGTGATAAAAGTTATGTGATATTTTATTGGTTTATACCAGATTTTGGTCACAGGATAAAGGTACCTATAGATGTTTAAAAAACTAAGGTCATTATAACATATAGAAACTGGTTTCATATTTATATAATTATACAAGCAATTTGGCTAAGAATGAAAACATTTATATATCCTTCAGTTTGGGTTGGTAGCTTAATAGGTAAAAAAAGAGGTAAACAATGGTTGCTAAAGGAAGAATGCAATATATTTCATCCTAAATGTCCAGGTGAATTGTTCCCTGATTCAAAGCTCCTTGCTGATGAAAGCATAAGGATGAAACTTCTGAAGATATTAGATAGAGCAGCACTTGCTAAGAATTTATTAATAAAGTTTATAGTAGGTGTCATAGAGGTGGTGAAAGAAACATATATGATTATAAAGCAGAAAAATGTAAGTTGGAGGCATTGGGGAGTTTATTGGTTTATGCCAAATATTTTCCACTGTTTAGAGATAATTATAGTTGTTAATAAATGTAATGAACACATATGCAGAAAAAGTAGATTTTTTGCAAATATTCAGCCTAATTATTGCCTAGCATGCTTATAGTAATATGACTTTAGATTTTTTTGCTATTAATCTATATGTTGTGATTAATTTTCTATCAAAATATAAAAAATTATTTATATAAGCCACTTTTTTGATGGACAGGTGCTTGTATCCTTTCTATTGTTCAAAGCATGGTCTCTTGCTAATGCCCAGGTCTTATTTCATTTTTCACTTTCTGTTTTCTTTCTTCATACATATAATTTTTTTTTTACTATTTAAATCTATGGCTTGTTTTTTGTTCATAGTCTATGAATAGTCTTTATTTTTAAGAGCTCTGTTATATAAATATCTATGTTGGGTCAATCTAGTTGACAGGTTGGCCCATTACTCCCCATAATATGCTGAGTTGCAAAAATAAAGAATATTCATCAACTGTAAACAAAATTAGGCCATAGATTTGAATTGCCATAAGCAAAAATTATATATATGGAGAGAGAGAGGAATGAAAATAGAAAATAAAAGAGGTATGAACAATAGCAAGAGACTATTTTTGATCGGTAGCATCCCTCTATCAAAGAAGTGGACTATTTGAATAAATTTTAGTATTTTGAAAAGCTAATTAGTCACTACATATACAATAATACCAAGAAATCTAAGATCATATTATTATGAGCTATGAATATGATATACATGATATATCAAAAGCATACTAGGCAGTAATAATGCTGAACATTTTTAAAAAATCTATCTTTTCTGCATGTGTGTTCATTAACAGTCATTTAATATGTTAACTCAGAAAAGAAGGAAGTAATTTATAGTTGAATTATAGTTGTTAAAATACTAAAAATGCCATAACATATAAAAACATAACTGCTTTCAGTTTAAGTGAGTATACAAACATGTTGGATAAGACTGAAGACATTTATGTTTTTCATTATGGGTTGATAGCTTGCTAGTACATCAGAGAGATAAATAATAGATGTGAGAGTATAAATGGTAATGCATAAGATCTTAAAGACTTGGATGAATTGTTCCTAGACTTAACACATCTCACTGATGAAAGCCATAAGCTTAAAATGAGCCTGGGATATTGGATAAGACAACAAAGGTTAGAAATCTATTAAGCCCTATCATCTGACATTTTTAGTTATTTTATCTTATAGTTGACGGCATACAGTTATTAAAAGAAAAATGTACTCTGCTAAAACAGCAATATGTAAGCTGAAGTCATTCATGTGTTAGAATCATGTGATATTTTATTGGTTTACATATTTTAATTAAAAAGTGATTCTGTTCAGATGCAAGGATTTACAATATGTTACAACATTATTAGTAATTTTTAAAATCATATTTTATTACTATTACTTCTATCAATAATACAAACTTTTAAAACTAATATTTTAAACACTTGTAATGTGTTTCTTTTATTTTGCAAAATAAGCGTCCAAATATTTAAAAATTTGAAAGATATAAAATTTCATCAAAATGCTTTTATTCCAGAGTAGTAAAATGTATATGGTTGCTATTGTTCAATTTAAGTTCTTTATTACTAAATTTATTTGTAAGTATATTTATATTCCACATAAAAAAATATTACATCCCTTTCTAAGTATTTTAAAATATATCTTTTTATTTTTGCGTGTAGTTTCTTGATACATATAAAATTTACACAATGCAGAAGTGATAGTCCAAAGATTAAATAAAAATGAATTAAAGGGGGCGGGGAAGAGTATTCTATTTTTATATTATTTGTCAAATGTTTGCTTAATTAAGTTTTTATTAACAATTTCATTTACTGCAATAATTCAATTAAATTTAATCTTTATATATAAAAAATCTAAGTTTTGTGTATTTAATAAATGAAAGAGCTTTCTAATAAATCAATGTAAAACAACATTTCACAACCACTAATTTGATTTCTCTTTCTCTTTTTATAATAGAAGAAAATCAACAAATTTTATCGAAGCTGGATAGTAATATGTCAGTATGTATAGATATTATTTTTCATTTGTGTTGTGAATTCCATTAAACTATTCAGACAATGAAGGTTTTTCTTTACGACAATTTGTCTCATTCAATCTCATCAAATAATCTTATAAATGATAACTAGCAGTTAATAATTCCACAAGAGCTGTGTAAATCAATTATTACTCAGATATCTTAATCAAGAAATATATTGAAATCTTCGCGTGTCTTAATGTGGTAATTGCTTAGTTACAAACCGAAATTGAAGATTCATGAAACGAAATGTCAACCGAAAGTTTATTCTTTTTATATTAACAGTAATCAGTAGCAAATTATAATTATTTTACCTTAGAAAGTTATTAGATATTTTTGTTTTGTTTTAAAGAATGACTTATTATAACAATAACAATTAAAGATTTTCAATACACGTATGTTCATTAACTTTCACATCAATAGTCGATGGTATTTTAATTTATAAAAAGTATATATTAAGATTAGCCGTAATAAAATTTTAATAGTAGCTTTGACAAAGATAGACATGTCAAGCCTAATTAATAAATTTTAAATATTAATGCGGGAACAATTATTTATTAACAACACATTTTACGCAATATAATTTTCCATGTCACTTATGGTTTTATATCATTGTTTTGATAACATATACAATAAGCTCCCCCCCCCCCATATAAATTTAATATACCGTACTATTATTAAGATGCTAAAATTCATTTCATTTCTTTTTCCAAGATTCATACAGTAGAATAATCTATATATTTTAAATCCGTATGTAAATGATTTTTTTATATTAATTATATTGTTATTAAACAATTCAAAATACAGCAAAACTCTCCATATAGTAGTGCCATCTTGTGCTAACAAGATAGTGATCATGTGATGTTTAGTAATTATATTGTTGAAATGAATTTCATACAATATGCTTACAGAATATGAGATGCTGATTTTTTGGATTGCCATAGATGTTTATAAATTGGAGAATATACCCCCCCCCCCCGCCCTTAACAACGTTATGTATATTCGGATAACAATAGACAGGTTGCTCCATCCAGTATAAAACTTAATATTTTCTTTAGTAAATAAACATCTAACAGTTGTATATCTCCTTGATTTTTTTTTGCACAATGTACCTGGATATTGTAATGAGTCTTTCAATATTACAAACAGTTAATAAATTAATTTAACATGAAAGGTTTCTTTGACACTCCTCCAAATTTATTGTAAATTGTTAAGGATTATTTATTGTACTTTTTAAGAATATCTGTTTTTTTTTCATATAAATATCATACTGCTGGATTTGGGTTGGTATTTTTAGATCTAGTGTAAGAAACTATCCTAACACCTCACTGAGAAGTGCCAAAGCACAAAAACATTGGTTTGGGATTTGGGTGTGGTTTCTGATAGAGATATTTTAAATGTTTTCTTTTGCTAAGCATTTATCACAAAGCTTGTAGAGCAATTAGCAAAGCTCTTTTTTTTTATCATACTGTCTCATCTTATTTTTATTTTTTTGCAAAATATATTTTTTTTATATTAAAGTTTTTAAGAATTTGTTTCATCACATGGTATTACGTTTACCACGCCATCATCATTATTTGTATTATGTCTATCAAATATCCTCATCTTGTACATGTTTATTATGTTTATCATTTTTCTTGTAATTCTTTCTTGGTTCAATTTAGTTTCTTATGTAATTTTTAACATTGAAGGTTTTTATAGAAGTTAATTTGTACAACTTCTGATTAGAATCTAATTGGAACTCTTAATTTATTTATTTTTAGATAAACGAAGATATCTAAGCAACTTTTAATTTATCTTTTAGATAATTGGACTATAATAATTGAAAATAGCATTTTAATCATTAGTAAAAATGAATATCTTAGTCATTTTTAACTAGAAGGAAATCAAATAAACAAAAACGATTAGTGGATACTAAAAAGATTTTTGATTTTTATTGGGATAGATTTTAATCTCATAATATATTTTTACTTATTCTGGTTAGGCAAAAATTAAAAAAGGTATTAAATCCATTAAATAAACAAGGTAGGTAAACTAAATTGATGTTTTTATAGACATAATTATTATAAAATAGTGAATTAATGTATTTATATAAAAATGCAAAGAGATTTTTTATATGCTTCACTTTTCTTTGATATTTTTATATTGGTGCCGTTATAGTATCCATTTGATGCCATTTTGAATTTTACAACTCACCCAAAATCCCCGCTAACATATTCAAGCGATAAATGACAGATTATCAACAAGCGTACTAATTATGAATATCATATTATATAACAATTGTACTTTATTTTTAAATTTAATGTATTTGTAATAATCTAGCCAATTTAAATTAATCCGTGTTGTTTATCTTTTAGTTAAGAAACAAAGTATTGAAACAAAATCTTAAACTAGTTTTTGGTCAACACAAGTGCATATACCACTTAAATACATATTAGCTAACTACTAAAAACAATATTAATAAGATTATGGAGTTTATATTACTTTTTAAAAAAAATAAAAAGCTTTCAAGTGATCAACAGTAGTGAACAAAGAATTACTGATAAGAAAAAACTAAAATCCTATTATTTGCAAAAATAATATGCTGTATTTCGTATTTTATAAGTTATAATCTTTTGGCATATTAATGAAAAGTAGGTTAATTAGGTTTTTAATTTTTTTTTTTTAAAGTAGAAAACATAAATTGCCTTTTGATTTCTTTCATAGGCTTATAACAAACGTAAATTGCATTTTGATTTTTTAATTAATGATGAAATTTGCGATTTTGTAACCATCTTTTTTTGATACCACATGTTGAAAATCGATGTCATTTATCGTTTGAACACACAGCAGGGATTATGAGTGAGTTATAAAATTTAAAATGGCATCGAATGCGTACTATATCGGCAAGTTTGTGCTTATTCATTATTTAATTTTTAATATGAATGCATTGCAGACTCTTTATATATGTGGGAATGGATAATCTAAGGTACAGAAGAGTTCAAAGTGCCTTCAAATTGTGCAATGCCATAAATAACTTATTTTGATAGAGCAAATATTTAAGAAACAATAAGGATATTCAAAATTAATAATTAGAATTGGGAAGATGGCAACTGATACTACAAAAATATTTCATCCTTCAAAGCAAATAAAGATGATAAAATGTTAACCAATATTATTTTGTGATCAGAACAAATAAGTGAATAATAGTAATTAATGTTAGGGAAGTATAAGTAGTTCATGAGTATTAATTCGTTGAGGTTATATTTTGAATAATCCTACAATGTAAATCTGGTAATGGATTGCTCTGGGGAATGATGAATTTATTTTTTATTATTTTTAAATTGGAAAGTATCAACAGAATTGGTCATCAGTTTTTATCAGGTATATGAACATGTTGGCACATATAGTATATACTGTTAGTAACATTTGCTAATCATTCATTGCTTTAGCATTGGACTTTTTAAAATATATATATATATATATATATTTCATATGATGGAATTAAAATCCATTATGTTGCCTTTATAAAATACTTTAATATAAAAAATACTTGAATATAAATTTATTATTTAGTAATTCAAATATTGTTGTCTATAATATTTGTTTATATTTTTATATTCAAGTATTTTATATATATATGAAAAACAAAAAACTAGTTAAAAACTTGCTAATGCTTGTATTTATGTCAACAGATGGCGTTCTACCAAAAACACCATCAAGCGTTTGTTTACATAAACATCAGAGCATGCATTCACTATCTCTAACTTTAATTCCACTTTCAGATCATGATTTCAAGCTATTTGCTATCGTCAGTGAAAGTCAGGAATTTTAGAAACTAGATCTAAACACAAACTCTGAGCATTTATGAAACAGTTTCTATTCAGCTTGCAAGCGTGAATCTTTTAGACATGTAATGTCTTCAAACTCAGCATAGCAAGCCAGATAGCTACATGGGTCTGATCTCAGTTCAGCATCACCACATAGTAGAAGCCTCTGCAATATATATCATTGCTAGAAAGACCTCAAAGGTACATTTATGAAAAACAAAAAAACAAGTTAAAAACCTGCTAACGCTTGTATTTATGTCAACAGATGGCGTTCTACCAAAAACACCATCAAGCATTTGTTTACATAAACGTCAGAGCATGCATTCACTATCTCTAACTTTAATTCCACTTTCAGATCATGATTTCAAGCTATTTGCTATCGTCAGTGAAAGACAGGAATTTTAGAAACTAGATCTAAACACAAACTCTCAGCATGTATGAAACAGTTTCTATTCAGCTTGCAAGCGTGAATCTTTTAGACATGTAATGTCTTCAAACTCAGCATAGCAAGCCAGATAGCTACATGGGTCTGATCTCAGTTCAGCATCACCACATAGTAGAAGCCTCTGCAATATATATCATTGCTAGAAAGACCTCAAAGGTACATTTATGAAAAACAAAAAACAAGTTAAAAACTTGCTAATGCTTGTATTTATGTCAACAGATGGCATTCTACCAAAAACACCGTCAAGTGTTAGCAAGTTTTTAACTTGTTTTTTGTTTTTCATAAATGTACCTTTGAGGTCTTTCTAGCAATGATATATATTGCAGAGGCTTCTACTATGTGGTGATGCTGAACTGAGATCAGACCCATGTAGCTATCTGGCTTACTATGCTGAGTTTGAAGACATTACGTGTCTAAAAGATTCACACTTGCAAGCTGAATAGAAACTGTTTCATAAATGCTCAGAGTTTGTGTTTAGATCTAGTTTTTAAAATTCCTGTCTTTCACTGACGATAGCAAATAGCTTGAAATCATGATCTGAAAGTGGAATTAAAGTTAGAGATAGTGAATGCATGCTCTGACGTTTATGTAAACAAACGCTTGATGGTGTTTTTGGTAGAACGCCATCTGTTGACATATATATATATATGTGTGTTTGCAATTATATAACTGAATATTTGTAAATACAGTAACTAAATAATTAAAAATTTTATCCATTTAGGAACGCTTTCAATTATCCCAGTAATCTGTGTCAACAAAAGCTTTGAAATGCTAACTTTCCCACAATTCCATGATCTTAATGTTTGCTGCTTACCTGTTAATTAAGTCATGTTTATATTTATATATTAGCATAGCTTCCTTTATTTTTCTTTTATTGTTATTTTTTTCAATTTGCAATATTTTTACACTGTTAAAATTGAAGTCAAAACCATAACTACATGACTTATTATGGTTATAAAAAACAGATGCTGAAATATTATTATCTACTATGCAATTTTGTTTAGATTTCTGAACACATTTTAATAATAGCAAGTGTTCTTTAGTTCTTTTTTCCAACGTACATCTAGATTCACCTATATATCCACTGCCACACCTACATATCCATTTATAAATAACACAATTTTTATTTATAAATTTTTAATTATTTAGTTACTGTATTTACAAATATTCAGTTTACATATATAGACACAGGTACATATAAGCCTGTGTATTTCATCTATTAAATATTCAGTTATATAATTACATATATTGCTTTAAAAATACAGACATCGAATCATAATATTATATATATATATATATTTGGATTTAAATCTATTTAACATCTTGATTTGAAATAAAACAGAACTTCTTTTACTTCAGCAACAAACCCTACCAAATAAGCTCTTATAAATAATAGAGAAAACTTTTTAACCTCAATGAGATTGTCAATTAATAATAATTAACAGTTTCCTGGCAACATCAAAAGACAAAAGTTATCAGTGTTTACCTGGATTAAATCTCATTATTTGTGTTCTTTATTACGGATTTGATTGCCCCACCATGATCTAGCCAAAACATCAGTATATATAATTTATTAAACACAGATGCACCTAAATAATATTTCACTTATATATATTGTAACGGTCAGAATCGTCTATCTCGCTAACACTGCAGAATTTAAACCCCAGACATGAAATCTGAACATTCTAGGAGGGGTTGCCTTCTAGATATACTAAGTTCGAATCTAAAGCCCAAATTTCACAGCGCCATCTATGTGACAACGCATCTGATGCCACTACTAGTATGACCTTTGACCGGTGCCTGGTGGTCAGGGAGAAACAAAAGACTCTATACTAAAAGAAGTTTGGGTGGCTAATTAACGTCTATGGATTTACAAAAGAAATGCAGAAAATATATATGTAGACCAAGACAGTGATAGAAATCAAATAAAATAAGAGATCAAATTTAGTTTTAAATAATTTCACACAATTTATTTATATAAATATATATATAACGCCACTGTCTGCTTATATGAGACAGGGATGCGTATTAAATAATTGTTGGCATTATATTTCAATAAATGACAAAAGGTTATAAAGCAAAATGATATATTCTATTCCTCAGGCTAATAGCATTACGATAATGTGCTTGACGAGATAGGAACATGTGTGAGGTGCTTTGAGTAATTATACAAGTTTAAGAAAATATTTGAAAATTAAGTGTTCTAAAATATTTATTGATTTCGAGAATAGCACGGACTAAAGCTTACTAAGCAACAACGTGGGAATGTGATCAAAGCATTTATTTGATAATAATATTAATAGAGTTGCATTGGGAGGTCAGTATTGCTGATAATGAATTTATTAAAGTTGGAGGGTGTGACACATTTAAGTCACGGATGCTTTGTAAAATAAATATAAAATAAAACAATATTGAAGATCCGGAATAATTATGGAGGGCATCTCGCCGCTAACCCATAGGAAAGTATTTTATGAACAGCCGAAACTTAGTGACTGTGTGATGATTGCGTTTAATTCCCAGGGGTGTCATTTGGGACACCCTCTGCCTGGAAACTTGCAATAAGTGAAAAGAACGGACTTTGCCGTGTAAAGAATCCTTGGAAAAATAAACAAAGCAGTCTCAACAAACAATTCATTTACCAGCAATACGAGATGAGTGTATATAAAACATACTGAATGGGTTTTACTTGGATTAAGAGAAATGCCCAATCAAATTCCCAGAAATTCATTTAAAAGGGTCCGCACATTCTCGACGTCAATGATGAACTTTGTAATTAAAGTAGAACATGATAATTAAAATAGGAAAATGCATGCTTGCGGGTTTGAAAAGTAAGTATAGATTTATATACGCAACCATGCATTAGGGGACACATTAATCATTGACCTCGCACATACTCTCATATTAGATTAAAATCAATAACATGTAGATTTTAAATTATGTGATTATATTATATATTAAAGAAAAGAATCGCCCTCGAACGAGTGATTTGTAAGATAATAAAATTGGAAAATTATAAATTTAAAATATGCCTTAATAGCGGCGTCTTACTTTCAATAAAGGGAATAGTTCACTTGGTCAAAGACAATTCTGACACATTATCATAATAAAATAAAATAAAGCTTTATAAATAGAAAATATTAACCCAAGGATAGAGCAAAACTGTTGATTATATTATATTAACACGTTAAAGAAATACATAATGAAGTTATGTGAAATATAAGGAAAACAATTTTAAATAGCTATAGCATGTTAGTTATCACAAGAGCTCTTGGGTTAATTTAGGTTACCTCTGGAGAAGCATTTTCAGTTAGATGTTCGGCAGGTTTTATAATTCAGCAGCAAAATCTGAAATGTTCATATTTTTGCAGCAGCAGCAGTTCTGGGGTTTCTTATGTGATAGCTTTCGATGGTATGGAGCAGCGGCTGGCTATTCCGAGGGGACATAGCCATCTTAACGTCTCTACTCTGACATGTCAAGGTTAGCAAATTATTAGAATAGAACACAGAATGATTTCTCTTAGACACATTAGAATAAAAAAAACTAACTGGAGAACAAAAGAAAAACCTCCTTTTTATAGTAGAATTTAACAATAGAACTGCCCTGGAGCATTACAAAAATATCGGACTTATCAGCTGTAATTAAATCATCAGAATGTCTAAAGGAATTCAACATTAATTAATTTCTTTTGTTAATTTCCCTGTTGACATTCGAATTACAAACTAGATTTAGTTAAAAATTACTTTTATTAATTAAAGAAAACCTTAAGTGGACATCTGCTGTTTTTAGATAAACTTATACAACATTTACTAATTAAACTATTGTCCCTCATTTATTTTAACAGAAATATTTGGAATAACTTTTATTAAATTAAAGAAAATAATTTTACTTTTTAAATTGCAATATTTGAATCTATTTACTAAACGAATATTTACTAAATGAATTTTATTTTAAATCAAAATATATTACGACGGTAATATATTTGTAAACAGATTCAAACAAAATAACTTTAACAATTTATAATTTTGATATGTTTTAAAATGGATATCATAGTGTGTGCGCAATTACAACTTATATAACTTACTTTTTAATAAATGTAAATTATGTGAACAAATACATAATTCATAATATTTTATTTTATTTGGGAATAAGTTATATATATAATACGAGCATTGTGCTCATGGTTTAAAATTAAGCGGGATTTTCGGTATATAAGTGTATTGCAGACACACTACGATAGATTAGGGTTCAAACTAAGGTATGAGGGTGGGAAGTAGGTGAGAAACGGTGAAACGAAGATCTGCAAAGCAGACCTTACTGTTTCAATATATATATATGATAAATGTTATTTTCAATTTTATAGTTAATCTGCAGTCATGACCAATAAACTAAACACTGTTGATAAATATATAGTTTTCCCACTTTACTATAGATGCTGAAATCTCAATAGCATTTCATTTGTTGTTTATGTCTAAACAATATATATATTTATATTATAATGGTCATCCAATGAGCTCTTCGATTCTGGGAAGGAGTTGCTTTGGAGACGATACAAGTGTAATGTTTGCTTATTATTTTATAAAAGTTATTCCTAATTTGGATAAATGTGCTACCTGTGCTTACACAATCTTGAAGAAGATTTAAATTGTGCTTAAACCCTAATTCTATCATAAACATACCCTTACACCTCAGGAATCAATGATGAACTGAATAATATATTCTCAGATAATAATAAAAAAAATTATTATATATACACTTCTTAACAAAACTATATATTACCATTGTGGAGATAAAGCATTTATAATTTTTACTCATTAAAGACTTCTTGTATTTTTTTTATTTCATCCCATAACCATCATATAGCATTTTAAATTCTGGATTAGAATATCATGATTATCTCTGATCTACATTTTAAATAAAACCATTACAAAGAAAAGGTAAACTATTAATTTGACAAATATCACAATAAATTTATTTATATACACAACTATGTTCAAGGCCACATTTGATTTATGATCATATATTTTGCATTCCAATTTAATATAACAAATATATTATTTTTGTACAAAGGTTCCTTTTATTTTTATTAATTTTATAATGGTATTATTTGTATATATTTTTATAATAACTTTTTTCATATGTACTTTAATGCAAAAATTTTTTTTTAATAAAACTTTTTTATTTTCCTGACAGTTTCAACTGTCCAGCAGTCTTCATCAGAGCTTTAAAAGGCAAGGGAAGTTTGAGAAAGCTCTGATGAAGACTGCTGGACAGTTGAAACTGTCAGAAAAATAATGAAGTTTTATTATTTTATTTTTTTTGCATTAAAGTGTATATGAATGAAGTTATTATAAGACATATATATGAATATATGAAGAAATACAAAGGAAAAAAGGAGAAAAATAATGGTATTAATTGGTCATAACACAAGATTTAAATTAGTATGACTTTTCATGTTTATACTATCTAGATAATTTCTTTCTTAAAATTACTTGTTTTCAGGTTTAATTATTAAGTTTATTACTTTAATTATAATTATCTTTGGGACTCTATTGCACTCTAAAAATGTTGTGAGAACATTATACATACTATTATAAATTTGACTTATGGGTATATATTCTCAGGAGTTTGAAAATGAAATTTTTCTCCTACTTTTATAAATTCTCTTGGTCATAATTTTAAATAATCCTAATTATCATAATCAATAATTTTAGATCATCATCTTAATGAGCACTGCATAATCCAATTGAAAGATATCAGAGGTGAAATATCTTATTGATAGAATTAACTAATAAAAGTACAAAAAAGTATGTTTTCTCATGTTATCAAACAACATTCATCAAATATAAATAAGTACATAAGACATTTGTCAATCCTTCATCAAACTGAAAATCATCTAAAATAACAATAAAACAAATTCGCAAGCACATATAGCAAGGCTATATCAAACTACAAAGGATTTTATCACTAATACAATATGTATAATTTTATTCAATCAAATATCTTAATAGGGCTCATGGTAGAGGCCTACATTAATTGTCCACAAAAATAAATAGAAATAAATTCTGGGCAATTTTTGGACATGGCCAACAGTAAATGTATTCATTTAACAAATGGTATGTATTATATCATAATGAATACCATTCTAAAATATAACTGCATATTGAAATGGAAACCTTCCAATCTCTTTCCGTTTCACCATCAACCTAATGACCTACTCGTCTGAACTAGTTTCGAACCTATCTTAAATGTAAAAATGTTAAATGTAAAAATGTTATATATAAGTCGAGTGGGAAAACTTTGCTATAATGGCCACTTGAATGGCATCATCCATTTACATATGAAAATACGCTATAATTAGACAGGTTTGATAAAATCATAGTGTAGAAATGCTCATAAATTATTATAAAATGTTTTATTAATTTTCAGTCAATTCTTAATTATATTCACTATGATATTCATATGTGGATGGATAATTTAAACCTTGGAATAACAGCAAAATGATTTATATATATATATTTAAGTTTAAATAAAAAAGATATAATGTGAAACATTTTTCTTTAAAATATATTTAACGGTTTTCTGATTTAATGTTTTACATATATAATTGAAACTAAAGTATTTTCTTTAAATTTGCTTTTTTTTAATAAACAAATAATATTGTAAAAACAAATATGTTAAAAGTTATTTATTTCAGTAAAATAAAAATCATCCATTTGTAATTAAAAATGATAATTTTGTGTAAACAAGAAATCAATTAGTGACCGCACCCGAGTAAATGTAAAATCTGTTTACTGATTGATTTTGGTTTCAACAAAAGACTTTATCATTAAATCAGAATACCGTTCCTTCTGCTAAGCTTTAACATTTTATAACACCTAAAAAGGAATTTAATTAATGAAACTGAATCAAATTATATAATTTATATATTTTAATAATTTTTTAAGTAAATTAAATATAACACCTCGGAGACTTTATCAATAGTAAAAATTATATTATATTATATTGTTTTAATTAAAAGTCAATTGGTCCCAAGGCAAACAAAATTCCAAAAAGGTGTTAAGGTTTAGTGAAAATATATAAATAGGCCTTATTTTAAGCAGGAAGGGATACTCCATCTTGCTTTTGAAGAGCTATTACTATCCAAGTTATAAATTGTTTAATTTTACCATGTCCGGCAAATGTCAGGCAAAATTTTGCTGCCATTCCCGTGATGGAAAAACCGAAGTTCAATCCATCCAATGCCGAAGCAACAACCAACAAGCTTATACCAAATAAAAGATGCCGTAAGCTGCTAAAAAGGACTTGCCTTCTTTCCAACACCATTTTAAAATCGTCTCCCAACTAAACAGAACATGCCATAACCGCCAAAGAGTCACCTTCGTTCCAGCTTGAATATCTCCAGTTCAGCTATAGGAGAACTGTCTTAATATTACTAAAATAGCAGAGCTCTGTGTAAATTTCAAAACAATCATTATTTCTTCAAAATCAGGTTAGCTAACCATATTATTGTAACTTCTTTCTAAAATTTGTTTTCTAAATAATATTTGAAGTATATAAAATGTAAGACTTTTGCTAATTTCTTTTTATTAATTCAATATTTTGCTATATAATTTAATCACTGCAGTATATTTACTTTTCTTTTTATTATTTTAAATAATTATTGATCATGCCTGCGTTTCAAAATGGCATGAATTTAATTACAAAATATATTTCTTTTTAAGACAATTCAAAATCTTCGAAATATTAGTTATTATAATGTCATTTTGCACACTGTCTTGAACCCTATTTCTAAATAATAGCGACCCTTTGTGCTCGTTATTTAGTCATTTATTAATTAATTAATATAAATATAAAATATGGCTTTTCAACCTTTAATTATTATGTTACTAAAGATTAAACTAGCCTGGAGTGTAATCATAAGTATATTTTTTAATAAAGTATTCATAAGTCCCTTATTAAATATACTTTTCTCCCTTTTTAAAAAGTTTAGGAGTTATAGATAGCTAAAGAGATTGAACGGGATAAAGTAAAGTTTGTATATATATATATTATCGTCAGTAGCATATCGTATTTCTCATGCTACAGAAGAGTTGGCTCTTTTGATCTGATAAACTAGTGTTCATTTGATGTATAGTATTAATTTATAATATACCTCAGCTTGGCGGATGTGGAATTTATTAATATTTTATTGTTGTGCTCTTTTATATATATAAGATAGAGCCATGGTAAGTCCAACCCATCTTCCTCTTTTATGGGTAGTGCAGTAGCGAAGTCTGAGCTACAGGCCAGAATAGCACATAAGTCCCCCGCTTCTTATGAACCAAATAAAGGTTCCCTTTTAGCAGCATGACGACCGGTTATTGGGTAAACCGGTGTTTGTCACGAAAACCCTAAACTATTCTTCCATCTGCAGAGCAACTTTATTATTATATTTTACTTGTGCCTAGCGTATTAGTAAAATCTCTATAGCTAACTCTGCCTCCCTAATATGCAATCTTCGGCATTGAACTGAAGCATTCTTGAAAACCCGTTCGATCTAAAGCTATCTGGGATGCTTTACAAGCCCATATTTAATATATAAATTTATTATAATTAGATGTATTATTAAGCTTCACTCCAGACTTGATTTGATTTCATGTGTAATAGCCACTTGAACTGATTATAAAAGGACATAACTAATAAGTTAATGTAGTGATTAGTTGTATAGCATGATATTTGATCTATTAAATAATAGCAACAAAACCTATTTGCCAACATATCAATTATTGTTCAAATGGCCTAAAGAAATGTTATTTTATAAATAAAATGCCTGTGTGCATTTGCCAACAATAATGTTAGATCAAGATACATATGAAATTTGTCAATAAATATATTTTATAATTCATCATATATCAGTTTCTGTCTCATTATTAGATCAATCCAATTTCACTAATTGCCCATAGCCTTTCATTAGTAAAGCCCCTATTAAATTAATAAATTAGATTTTATCTTTGGAATGTCTCTAGTATTTAAGTTGTTTATATATATGTTTAAGTCCATGAGTCTTATTGTTTTCTTCGATTTGCTAGCGGGCCGGATTAAGAATTAATTCTCATGTTTCATCATTGTTATGTTGTCCATTAGGTGTTTGATCTGGTGCTTGGAGAGTGGGTTCGAATCCAGGCTGTTCCCTGACCTAAATCTCGGGCTTGACTGGGTTTGAAGTACATTTTGTGAGTTCCAGCTCGTAATAGATGGATAAGCATGTTTTGACCGGCACAATATACAACTGTATATTTAATTATTTAAATCATTACATTAATATTCAAGTATATGATTAATCCAAATTATAAACAATATTGATGATAAAGTATAATTTATTATTATTATTACTATTAATATTATTGGTATCAAGATAAATTCTTATTATTCAACTTTTTTTTCTGTTTAATTCTATTACATTTAAGTAACATGGGTTATAAATACATCAGGTATTCCATATATTAAAATAATTTTTCAAAATTGGTATGTAACTCATGATGGCATAATATAATTCACATCCAAAATCAGAAACTTAAATAAATCAAATTCTGCATTATTCTTATACATTGCCATATGCATACTTCTGTCTTAATGTTAACTGAATTTTAATTTAGTAATTAATGAATCTATTGAGTTTTACTCATTTTAATATTCATATAAAGATATGTCTTTTATTTTGTAATCCACCCTCTTGTTTTTATTCAACGAGCTCACTTTATTTCAATCCTTTCTATTTCTTTATATATATAAAAGAGTCCGATTTTTGTATAAACAAAAAATGTTATCATCTGAAGATTCATAAAAGGTAGTATATAAAATAAATTAATGAATGTTCAGTTTATAAATATATACTTCAAAATATTTCTTTTTCTTTTTATGTATTTGTTTTTCAATTACCATTAATTTAGTACATTATTCCATTACCAGCATAATTATTTTTCAGACCTCATTAACTTTTCCCTCAAATCTTAGCCAAATCAAAAGAAATATATACCAAGAAGATTAAAGTACAGTATAAAAAAGCATAAGAAAATTATCATGCAATAAAACATATATAAAGATGTTTTAAGAAAAAATTAAAATAAATGATTTTTGGTAATACATAGATAAATCTTCAATAGCTGTATTTTCTCAAGTTTTAGTAAATGTCTGAGTCCAATCTTCTGGTTATATGCAAATATTTCAGCTGATCTCTGAATATTAATATAAACATCTCTAAATTTTACATTTGAAATATTGTTTGTTGACAGTTTGATATTTTTTACACAAAGTACCTATATTTAATAAAAATTGCAGCCTGATAATTTTTTTTACTTCGATGATTTGATTAATAGCAGGTAAGCATTACCAAAATACTCATAATAGAGAGATCCTAAAGGTTTAAACTATTTATTCAAGGCTTCTTTTCTTTTATACTATAATTTAATTAGCAGTGAAGTTTCACTAATCCTTCATAGTGGATGGAATATAAGTTCTTTTCAAGCTATTTCTGCCATAAAAAAAATAAAAACAAATATAGTCAGACTATCCTATAGCTGCAAGAAGGTGAATAAATTAACACGTTTCCCCCTTATTATATAACGTCATGAGATAACACCTTTATACAATTATTTTTTTCTTTATAAGGAAATGATAAATAAGTCACGGTTATTCTATCAACTCCTGATACCAAATAGTTTTAAATCTAATTAACTAATTACTTTTTTTTTTTAAAAAAAAAAAAAATTAATATAAACTTCTAATAATGAATCTTAATTACTAAGTTTTTTTAACCAAAACATATTTTATTAAAACACTGACAATAAATAAAAAAATAACGTGCTTAAAATTTATTTAGAATTTGGAATTGAATTTAAATTCTTCCTGCACTCAAATATGTAATATATAGGGGGTTTGAATTCAGACTTTCACACGAGTCTCAACTATCCATGCTATCTCATACTACTTATACTTTATCACACACATACCAAAACGATAAATAATCACCAATATTCATAATTCGTGCTAAATCAGCACTCGTCAGTTGATCCAGATTATCACGTCCACACATATATGCAATCAATGCTCAGATTATATTAAGATAGCAAATCTTCATACTTTAATGGACAGGTTTCGATCTACTTCACCCCACAATTCTTCAGCTGTCCATTTCATTAAAAATCTGATGATAGAACGCTCAAAGCCCATGAAATATAGATTAATGTTAAAATACAACATTTTACTTTTCAAACCTTTAACCATGCACACACACTTATGCATCTGTGTGTGCATATATGTAAGTGGATAATAAATTGAGTCTATAAATAGCATCATTTTTAATTAAAATTATATTTATGACAAAATAAGTTATGTTCCAGATCTTTCTTTTCATACTCAACATTATACATCTCATACTCCTTTCTCTACCTGATTTTGGCAACTGATTAAACTTTCCAATGAAGTATTCATTTCATACTCCTATTTTTAGTTGCAAAAGAATTAACTTTTTTTAAATAATATTTTTCCATATTTTATTTTACATTATTATCTGATACATTTTGTGGTTATTAATTCATTTTCCTTGGACTTTGTTGAAGACAAATATAAAGTCCTTACTGGGTTTTGTTTACAAATCTCTCAGATATTTCTGGTGGTGAAAAGTTTTAACTGGCCTTCATCTATCATGCTTTATTATTTTTTTACATCTTGCCTTTGGATGTTGCATACATTTTATCAAAGATGTACTATACATTTATATATTCTTTGGAATTCCCACTTTTGTGTTGATTCTAGTTTATGTTCCTGTTCTTTCTCCACAAATTTTTAGGCATCACATCCTTCTATTGTAATTGCAAAAGAACTTTACCATTTTTTTTTATAGTTTTCATAATTGACAATTTTTTTTGCTTCCAAGGTCTTGTCTAATTTCAATTTACTTTATATTTTCTGGAGGCTGCTCAAATACTATATTTTCTTAATAGAAAAAATTATTTTCTAAATTATTTGTTTTCTTATTTTTGGATTCATATATGTATATATAAGTAAATTTATAAATAAATATTAGAAAATACAGTATTTAAAAGTTTATAACTGTCACTTAGAAGTACTTTAAACTATTTTTGTTGTTTTTGTCAACTAGTACTTTTAAAATGTCAGCTTTCCCATAATTCCATGATGAAAGAGCTTCTAAGTGACGGTTATAGATATATTTTTCTAAACTTTTAAATACTGTATTTTCTAATATTTATTTGTAAATTTACATATATTATTTTGAAAAAATACAGACATCGATTTGTAATATTATATATATATATATATTCATTACCAGATTTTACATCACTTTTGTCTCATCACAATTAAGCCACAGTAAATAAAAATGTTTATTATAAATATTATATATATTATTAAATATTATTTTAGAGTTAAATTTAAAACTTCAAAATTAAGGGAGATTTGAATTCAGACTCTCAAGCCTCATTTAGTCATCAACTATATCTTATATAATTAATACCCATGAGTACATACATACATATGAAAAAAAAAAATCTTTAATTTGTGTATTTTGTGTTCAAACAGCACTCATCAGTTGGTCCAGATAATCATCTCTCTCACATGTACATAATCAGTGCTCCGCTTATATTAACATAACAATTCTTCAAACTTTAATGGACAATTTTCAATCCTCTCCACTCTCCAGCTGTTCATATCATTGAAAATCTGGTGATGGCATGTTCAAAGCCTTTGTTTACCAATTTTGTTGTCATGCCCATGTTGACTATAAAACATTCTAATCCCTCATATGCTCATTTAAATACCCAGAAGAGAAATGGATAAAATACAGGCTGAATATGTAATATTTAAACACAAGTATATTATATATACTTTTAATTTAGATGTAATTAGAGAGGATTTGAATCCAGACTTTCAAGCTACCTTTCATCATCCATTCCATTTTATATAACTGATACATTTTCTTATTTCATCCATCCATCTCACATGTGGTCTCATATGTTGGTCCAGATCATCACTTCCCACACGCATATATAATCAGTGCTCAGTTTATATTAAGAGAGCAATTCTTCAAACTTCAATGAACAATTGGAGAGTGGAGAGAATTAAAGTGTGTGCATTAAAGTTTGAAGAATTGCTTTCTTAATATAAACTGAGTACTTATATATATATATATATGTGTGTGTGTGTGTGTGTGTGTGTGTGTGTTGGAGATAATGATCTGGACCAACTGATGAGTATTGGTTCAGCACAAAGATTATTTATATTTTTTTCATGTATGTGGTCATGTGTATTGGTTTTATAAGATGGAGTTGATGACAAAAGGTAACTTAAAAGTCTGGATTCAAATCCTCTCAAATTACATCTAGATTAAAAGTATATATATTATATCTGTATTTAAACTTTAAAATGTCATCCAATTGTTAGCACTTCTTAATTCACTTTTTTCTTTTTAAATCTTGTTTTCTTTTTATTAAATTTATATATACGTTTTATTTTATTTAATGTTTCAATATGTTATTTTATGTCCTCAAGTTAAAAAACCAGAAAGATATGTTAACTTGGAAATGATTCTATGACATTAGTCGAAATGTGGGAAAATAAATGAAATTGTTGTTTATAAAATTGCAAGAGCTCTGATTATATACAATAAACCAGGAATATAAAAAATGTAACAAATGAAAAATTATCAGTATGGTAATATTACATATTTTATAAGCTACAGATGATTTAAAACAAAATATTATTTATATTTACTGACTATTATAAAGTTTTAGTAATCAATGATCATTACATGGTATATCACCAGACTAGTTTGCTATCATTGCCTTCATTATTTAAATTGTTTTGAAACTGTGTTTGAATTTTAGGCTTTCATCGCGATAGAATACAAAAATTAAAAGTGTAGAATAAATGATTAAACAATCTGAAGGTTTAAATTTTAGCTACATTGATTATATAATAATATAAACCACACACCAATAATTATATAATTAAAAATGGAAAACCAAAAGTTAAAAGTTGGTTTTATTCAACGTAAAACTGAAATCACTAAAACATTTCCTACTCGTCTATAGGTTTGAATTTCTATTTTTTAACTTATAAAGAAATTAAAGATGGTATTTAGATATTCAAGTAAGTAAAACTCTTTATTGATAAACTCCATTAATCAGAAACTTGTCTGAAGATATATATTATAACATTAGTGTCCAATGTTCATTGATTACTTAATCTTATACTAAATCATTCTAGTTTAGTGTTTTTAAAGACAATATATGTTTTTAAAACAATTTACTGAATGTAAATGAAGTATAAAATATAATATTTTGGTTGATATATATATACACAGCATTTGCTACTATATCAATATTTATTGATTGATATTTAAAAATAAAAATAATTCTTATTGTAAACAATTAAAATTATTAGGCATATCAGAATAAATTAATCTCTTCTAATTATAAAATTTTGCTTCATTTTTGTTTAATAAGAAAGCCAAATGAAATAATTTAAAAATATAATTGATTTAATAAACATCAATTTTGTAATTGATGGAAGCAACTGTATCATTACTAATGCCTTTGAAAACCCGCAATCCACCAGATTTCCTTTCAAAAATTGCTATATTAAATTATTAAAAAATGGCAGTAATTTGCAAATGTATAAACAAATATTAAATGAATAATTAATTTTTTCTAAGTTTTCCATTTTTTGTGTTTCATGAATAAGTATTATATTGTTGAGAGATATTTCGGAAAGGCTCTGTTCAAAAAAGCACCCAACAGAGTAAAATTATTATCCCCTTAGATGTTTTGAAAAAAAAATCAATTAATCAAAAATTTATATTTAAAAGAAAAAAAATATAAGTTAATGGGTTTGTTTTCAAAATAGACAGATATCGTTATATATATAATACTTTTTTTAAAGAAAAATAAAATAAATATTAATAAAAATAAGGATAACTCTCCACAGTAATGCTATTTAATGTAATCTTGTATAATTATTAATTACCATTGCATATAAAATCAGTGATTACTTAAGATTAGTCTAGATGGCACTACTGCTGAGAATTGTGCTTGCATTATATCGTTTATTTTGAAAGTGTGGAGATTTGGTATCATAATTATAAAACAATGAATATAACATTGGGAGGGGGAAGATTGAAGTTTGCTGGTGTTGAATTTATTAATCTGCCTTGGAAACAACACCAGAAGGCACCCAGCCACATTCTTTAATAAGCTCATCATAACTGAAGGCCAGAGATGGCAAAATTGCACACTTCAGATATTTTTGCTGCTACAGGGTCACTATTAAAAATCCAAGAAAGACCATAACCTCAAACAAACAAATGACTTTGCTGTAACAAGAACCATTTTTCTCTTAGATATCTATTTCTCAACAATTTTTAACCACCACATCTGTGTATTTAATAGACCAAAGGATATATTTAATTCAATCAAAATGAAATAGAACCATAGGAAAATATACAGATTACAAGTTTACATTTATCAGACATATGTCTAGCAATTTATTTGATCTGTACCAATAATATCTATCTGTTTCAACCATGTATTCTTAACAAGGTAACTCTTCATGAATAATAAAGTTTAATTTGAAACATAATATTATAATTCAATATTTTAAACTCAAGAAATTGAACAAAGCTAATAATAATTAAAGGCAGAATTTAAAATAGATAAATTAATGCTTGAATGAATGGATAAATGTAATATTTAATTTTAACACTTATTATTTTAAAATATTATTAATGTATAATTTTAAAAAGACAATATAAAATTATATTCTGAACAACTTTTATATGTTAAAATTTGGTAAATGAATGTATTAAATATTATTGATAATATTGATTTTATTTAAACAATATAAATTTCATTTGTGTAATATTTAATTTTTGTTCTATTGTTTAAATTTGTAAATAAATATATTTTTTTCGAAATAATCTTTATTCGCACAAAAAGTAAAATATACATTTGTCTAAATCGCATGTTGTTAATAAATTGGTAATAATTGAAAGTTTGCTAATCTTTAAACATGCGCGACTGTCTCTCAGACAGCCAATCAGATTTTAAACAGCTGTCTTAAAATGATTAGGCTTTGAGAACATGACAGAGATTTTGATAAGAAAAGAATGATACCACCTCATTTTCTTATCAAAATCTCTGTCATGTTGTCGAAGCCTGATCGTTCTTAAGACAGCAGTTTAAAATCTGATTGGCTGTCTGAGAGACAGTCACACATGTCAAAGACTAGCAAACCTTCAATTATTAAAATATACATTGTAATATAGAGTTCATGTTTACAATAATGTCTGACACATCAAAAATTAATTAATTATTAAGTTAGATGATGATTACAGGATTAAAAGTAAAATTTTATCTTTAAATTTACAGAGAAATTAATTTATTTTAAAAGTTAAATATTAATTAAATTTTTCATTAGCAACCATCTTTATTTTCTGTAAGACATGAATTCCAACCAATGAAGAGAAGGGAACATAGATTTAAATGTAATAATCAGTGTTTTAGAGTAGTAACCTGACCGAAGCTATAAAAATAGGTAAAATGGATTCCCATGCACACTCTCTGATAATTTTTATTTAGTGCATTCATGTTTCAGTATCTAATTAACAAGTGTAATTTTATCTAAATCATTTTATTTTTTTAGCTTAAACTAATGTTAGGCTAAAAGTTAAATTATCTAGGTACAACATCTGAATAGAACTTTAAAGAACAAGAAATCTTTATTGCAGCCAGCTTTATTGGGAAAATTAGTTAAATATTACAGTGTTTAAAATGTTAACATTTAAACTTTAGACACTAGAAAAATTTAATAGACATTATTATTACAATCAACATGATGATGTACAGACTGTTATGAACTTTAAAACCTATTTAAGCATCTGTCTAATATTTAAATTTATAGCAAAATACTGGAAATTATTAGCAGCAACAATATTTTTAATAACTTTAGGATGTTTTTACTAAAAATATTTATTTATAAAATATTATCTGAAATTAATTTACTTTGTGTAAAAACTTTAAAATTTCAATTAATAAAGACTTATTTATGATGAGTTCATTTTATCAATCATCTATAAAATCATTCTTTTATATACAAGAAGAACATCTTTTAACTTTATTGTATAATATTGCTTAAATAGACAATTATTTGTACTGTTATTATGACAAAATATTATCTATTGTTTTTATGACAGCAGAAATGGAATTTATTTATTATGACTGATTTCCATAAGATGAAAGAAATACATTTTTTAGATCATAGGGAGATAAATTAATTAACTCACATTATTTGAAGAATTTATAACAAATGCTTTTAAAGAAATAAAATAAGTTACTTATAGTATTAAGAATGACATAAAATAATTTTGGAAATAATATTATATTTGAATTGACTTTAAATGGACTTTGTCTGCAATATTAATTTTATTAAAGCCTGGATACTCTTTCTCTCTTACTCTCTTAGTGTTGCTATGGAAACCACCACTATAGTTTTAAAATGTGATATTTGAAAATATTTTTTACTCCTGCTAAATGCTCTCTTATTAGTCCTAATTAATAAAAATATTTTAAAGAATTAAGTGTTGAATACATAATTTTATATATGAAGAAACATTTTATTGCTGCTTAATAAATATTTATCATTATTTAAATCCATGAAAACTTATTCAAGGAATAACTATATCTTATAGGTTGTTGGCATAATTTATTTTGAATTTTATCTATGGGTAACTGTTATATGCATGCATTAAATATCTTTGCTATCCATATAACTTTATTGCTTAATAGACTGTTCCTGTTCCCATTTAATGGATAAATAGTAAAAGAATAGAAGAAGCAGAAGAGTGTTTTCCTGAAGGTTTGTGAGTTGTATTTTTATATTGAACTATTTCCATAATTTAATATGAGTATTGAACATCTTTAGAAAAAATACCTTTATTTAAATATTCCAAATGCATTCAACTGTTAGTAATAGCACATCAAACAAGTTAGTATATGCACAATGTTTCAAGAAGTATTATTCTCCCCTCTTCTTCATGTGTTGCTGGCCTAACTAGTGACAGTATTATCATGGGAGTCAAACCTGGACCCCTAGATTCTTGAGTATTGAATTTTAACTAACTGATCCATCCTGCCAAAGACAATAGTCAATAGAAATTTCAAATACTTATCTATGTTCACCCATAAGAGTATATATTTATAAAATTTATGAGTCAATATTTTATTTATGCTTATGATTTTGCATACATTTTCATTTCACATCCATGTTATTTTATATGTTTTATATGCTACTTTTAGAAATAATTTTTGGATTAAAGTTTTCAGAATATCAGTGTATGATATTTGCACATTTTAAAATAATATAGGTTCTCTTTTTTATATGAATGATTTATTTACTATGCTGAATGCAGTACAAGTAGATATATGTTTGCTATTATTATTTTATTTTATTGCTTGTTTATTGCCTAATTTTAACTAAGCTATGTTTAGCATTATTATTTATCATTTTTCACATCCATTAATTATAGTATGTTTGCTTAGGGATTGTTGCTTTCATATCTCTCTTTATTTAGGAATGCTTACTTTGCCAGTAATATTAGAGATAGTAGTTTATCTCTCACAGTTTATTGAGATATTTTGTGTGACTATTATTAATCTTATTGTATCCAAATGACATGATGCTTAATAAATACAACCCTATTTAGCATTTTTGTCCCTGATGTGAATTCTCATTATTTCTTGACTAGTAACAATGTCCTAGATCATTTTATTATTGTCCTCAAAAGTAAATGCACTATTTATGAGCTGTGTCATCATAGGTTTACTTTGCTTTTTTTCAATAATGTCAATATGAATCTAGTTTTGCTGTTGGTCATGTATTTTGTAAAGCATGTGTAATATTTTACCACGTTGTTATTTTGGCAGTTAAATTGTTTTTATCAAGGTATTGAGGAACACCACCTTATCTCTTGCAAAATTCTTAGTTTATTTAGATGTGAATTATATATTGTTGATGTGTAGGTCTTGTATGTAAGCTTTCCTGAGTTAGGTAATAAATATGATAAATAATTAACCTCAAAATTCTAAATAGTACCTTAGACAAAAATAGACAATATACATATCTCTTATTACTCCTACATCATTGGACTGGTAAGCTTGTGTTTTTAAGTAATGTTGAATATTTATAAAAGAGACACTATTCATGAAAAGGACACTAATAATTGTGTGAAATCTTTTTACGTGAGAAATTTTAAAGATTTAAAATACTAAACATCACATGATCACTATTTCTTATGCTATCACATTACTGTTATTAAAACAGGCAAAACTCTCAATACAGTAGTGCCACTCAGTGCCAACCAGAGTAATCAATGGATGCCAGAAGCCTTATGCATCAAACCCCTATCTAGTGCCTACTCATCCAATATCCTCAGACTAGTTTCTGGCTTGTGGCTTTCGTCAGTGAGGAGCTGTGGCATCCATTGATTACTCTGGTTGGCACTGTGTGGCATATATTGAGAGCTTTGCCTATTTTAAAGATTTAAAGTAATAGAAAGTTTATTTTTATCTTCTAGATGATTAGTCAAATTTATTTGTTTTTCATAAATCTATTTGTAATTTAAAACTTCTGATATATTTTTGAAAAAAAAAAGTAATATTTTTGAAAGCCCTTGGCTTTGTAGACTTAAAGGATGTTATATTTGTGAATTGTTATTATTTGTTTTTCTGTGAAATAAATATTTTTTTTCTTATTAAGAAACTTCTTGTAGTCATTTTTCCATACCATCCACTCATTAACCAGAAATCTAAATAATTATAAAAGTAATATAAATTATCATATGAAATTGCTATCTGAGTACACAAACTTTGAAATTAATGTGTCACTTTATAAAATTATATTTAAGTATTAGAATTACATCTAAGAAAGATGTATTTTGCTTAATAAAAATTATAATTGCTTATTATTATTATTATTATTATTATTATTATTATTATTATTATTATTATTATTATTATTATTATTATTATTATTATTATTATTATTATTATTATTATTATTATTATTATTATTATTATTATTATTATTATTATTATTATTATTATTATTATTATTATTATTATTATTATTATTATTATTATTATTATTATTATTATTATTATTATTATTATTATTATTATTATTATTATTATTATTATTATTATTATTATTATTATTATTATTATTATTATTATTATTATTATTATTATTATTATTATTATTATTATTATTATTATTATTATTATTATTATTATTATTATTATTATTATTATTATTATTATTATTATTATTATTATTATTATTATTATTATTATTATTATTATTATTATTATTATTATTATTATTATTATTATTATTATTATTATTATTATTATTATTATTATTATTATTATTATTATTATTATTATTATTATTATTATTATTATTATTATTATTATTATTATTATTATTATTATTATTATTATTATTATTATTATTATTATTATTATTATTATTATTATTATTATTATTATTATTATTATTATTATTATTATTATTATTATTATTATTATTATTATTATTATTATTATTATTATTATTATTATTATTATTATTATTATTATTATTATTATTATTATTATTATTATTATTATTATTATTATTATTATTATTATTATTATGCTATGCTATGCTATGGGAGGTACACCATGTGCTCTTTGCAGTGATCTTATATTTGGAAAACAGCCAAGAATTAAATGTGTTAAATGCAATAATAAGTTTCATAAAACATGTTTGAAATCTAATGGAATAATATTGCATAAAAATGAAATAGAAATGGAGTCCTATATTTGTGATAAATGTAATCATTCAAATAGTAATAACGTAATGGAAGTCAATGAAAACAAAATGGAGATTATTGTATCAGATATAAATGATTCGCAAGACTTGGATATTTTTGGTCAAAATTTATTAGAAATGAAGGTAATGACATTTCTAAATTAATAGAAATTAATGCTATATCTAATCGTGATTTTGATAAAGGAGAAAAAATCTATCTAAAATGGATAATAATTGTTTATCTTGTGAAAAATCTACGTTTTTATTGAATAGAATTTTAAATATTGTTACAGATTTATCAAGTGAAATTAAATTATTGAAAGAAGAAAATATTACGATAAAAAATATGTTATTAAATGCATCTGTTAATAATTTGGATATAAATAAAAATAATGATTATAGAAGCATAGACAGAAATTCTGTTGTTTTTAATAAAAAAGAAAGTCAACTTATTTTAAAGCATAAAGAAAAGCAAACGCCTGAACTTATTGTTTCTGATTTAAATTTCCCTCCACTTTCTACTATAAATAGAAGTGAAGGAGTTGATCAATTAAAAAGGAGGCAGTTTTTAGTGTCACTGATAGATCAAGTTCTAAATTTAATGAACAGCAGAATAAAGCAATTAAAGTGAAGGTTGGTCAGTCAGATATGAAAACAAATGTAACGTCAGATGAATCGTCTGGGATTTCTAATCAAGATAGCACCTCTAAAAACTCATATGCCTTTTATTTGAAAGATTGTGCAGATAAAGAAAATGATGGTTTTAAAACTGTATTTTATCGTAAAAATAAGAATAAAAATATTAAAAATTCAAGTTCTTCACCTATTATAGGAAATCAGGTTAATCATGTTTTAAAAGCTATTAAGACAAGAAAGAAATTTAAAAAAATTTTTCTAACTAGAATGGATAATGACACCTCTGTTGAAGATGTGACTGCTCATTTGAAAAATGTTTTAGATATAAATAGTGTGTGTTATAAACTGAATACAAAATCTAAAAAATATTCTTCATTTTATTTATCTATAGAGGAATCTGAATCTGATAAAGTTTTGGTTGGTAACGTTTGGCCTTTGTCAGCAGTCATATTGCCCTTCTATGGAGATTTAAAATATTTAAGAAATTTTAATGTTGATAGTACACAGGATAATGCTATATTAAATATTAATAAGATTATTGAAGAAAAGACAGAAGATATTATATTGACTGATAATGTTGATGAAATTAGCACTATAGTGCAAGATATAAATTTGCAAAATAATCTGTGTAATAAATAGCAATTCATGAATTGTTATTCAAATTTAAAATCAATTGTCTTAGTTCTAAGACAATTGATTTTAAATTTGAATTGTTATTAAATGAATATGATATTATCTTTTTAACAGAGACTTGGTTAAAAGAAGAAATTGATAATATTAGTATATTTGATGATAGGTATTGTGTGTATAGATGTGATAGAAATTATAATTATGAAACAAGAGGAGGTGGTACTTTGATTTCTATTAAAAAAGACATAAAGCATAAACAGATAATTATTAATGATAATAATATTGAATCTTGTTGGATTGAAGTTAGTTTAAAAAATAAAAATAAAATATTGTTAGGTACTATATATCTTCGACCTACTTTGTCAATGAATGATTTAGATGCATATTTAGTTAAGGTTGAGGATATATTGGTGAAATATAAATATGATATTATTATAGTTGGGGATTTTAATGAAGCTGATTACTCAAGACATAGTAATAAGAATGTTGATAATAGTAAACTTTATAGATTAAAATTTCGGAAGAGCGTCGTTAGTTTAATTCAACTTAATAGTATTATTAATTTTAGGGTGGTATGTTGGATTTATTGTTTAGCACTAAGAATGATTTGAAGTGCAAAGAGGCTGATCAAGCTCTTTTGCCCCCTGATCCTTATCATCCACCTTTGGAATTTGTAATAGATGGTTCTCATGAACATATAAAGCCTATGGTAAATAGTAAGAGAGATTACAAACATGGTGACTATTATGGCCTTTATAAAGCTTTTGAGGACATTGATTGGAATGTAATTTTGATGGAAAATGATCCAAATATAGCGGCAAATAATTTTGTTGGTATAGTTCAAAATTGTCTAGATCAATATATTCCTGTTAGGCATTATTTAAATACTAATAACAAATATCCTAAATGGTTTTCTAGGGAATTGTGTAAGGGCTTAAATAGAAAGCACAAATATCATAGGTTATATAAACTAACTAATGATAAAGAATTGTATAAGAAATTTAGTGGTTTGCGTGCTTATACTAAAACTCTTATGAAAAGAGATTATAATAATAATTTAAATAGAGTTGAAGAAAATTTTAGGAATAATCCACAAATGTTTTGGAATTATATAAAAGATCTTAATATTGTTGGAAGTAAAAGTTGTAGATATAATGTAATTAGGCCTTCTATGGATGATCTAGTCAATCATTTTACTAATATGTACTTAGATACTTCAAGTAATGATAATATGGTTGATATTAAATTTAATAAAGAAAGTTTTTGGAATATAGATGTTAATAAAATTGCAATTCCTGAAGTGTTTACTGCAATTTCTAAACTTAAATCGAAATCTTCTATGGGATATGATAATATTCCTAATTTTATTATCAAGGGTTGTGCTGAATGTTTGGTAGCACCATTGCATTATATTATTAATTTATCAATTGAGAAAACTATTATTCCTGATATATTTAAGATAGCTAAAATTATACCAATTTTTAAAAAAGGGGATAGATCTGATTCGGGTAATTATAGACCTATTTCAATTATGTCACCTTTTGCTAGAATTTATGAAAGGTGTATTTATAGTAATATTATTGTAGATATGATTAAGGTATTACCTAGTTATCAGCATGGTTTTTTACCTGGTAGATCTGCTGAAACTAATTTAATGGTGATATCTAATCATATTGCTCATGCCTTATCTGATCAGAAGCAATTAGATGTTGTATATTTTGATATGACTCAGGCATTTGACAAAGTTTCATATATTAGACTTTTGTATAAACTTAAAATGTTGGGTGTTAGTCCTCATTTAGTTGAGTGGTTTTCCAATTATTTGAGGGGTCGAAAATCTTATGTACATATGGATAAAACTAATTCTCTTTTTTTTGATAATATGATAGGTGTTCCTCAGGGTGGAATATTAGCACCATTGCTTTTTAATGTTTATATGTGTGATCTTGATCATAGCATAAAAATAGTATGATACTTACTTATGCTGATGATTGTAAGTTATTTAAAAGAATTATTACTTATAGTGATCATATTGAGGTTCAAAAGGATATAGATAGTTTTATTATATGGTGTAGGTATAACAACATGGAGATTAACATTGATAAAACATGCATTGTTTCCTATACTAATAAAACTGAAAAATCTGTTTATCAATATAAAATTGAGAATGGTGTTATTAAATATAAAGAGACTGTATCTGATTTAGGAATTATATTTTGTAGCAATTTTACTTTTAATGCACATATTAAATGTATTATTAATAAAGCATACAGAAAGATGGGCTGTATTTTGAGATATGGGAGAGATTTATCTATTTCCATAAAATATAGGTTACTTTTTTCTCTTGTTGTTACAGTTTTAGAATATAATTCTTGTATATGGAACTTCAATCTGATTAATATTCAGTCTAAAATATATAATATTGAAAAAAGATTTAATAAATTAATAATGGGTGAATGTCAAACTGTCAAAACAGTATTGAAAGAAAGGAGAATGTTGAAGGATATGATATTACTGAAAAAGTTGATTGATGGGAAAATTGATGTCAGTAACTGTATATCAAAAATAGAATTGAAAGTACCTTGTCGCTTATTAAGAGAAATGCAAACTTTCAAGATTAGTATATGTAAAAATACTTTCTTTGGTAAATCAGTTATTAATAGATTGCAAATGGTATATAATCTAACTTTTAATAATATTGATATTTTTTGCGATCAATTTGTGATGAATGTTAAAAAACAACTAAATGTATAGTTATGAACATATATGTATATATAATTTTATGTATTTAGCTTGTATTTGATTATAATTGTTTTTTTTTTTTTAAATTTTAATTATTATCATTGTTATTATTATTATTATTATTTTTTTTTTATTGTGTATTTCTGTTAAAGTGTAAATGTTGA